>KN484492.1:77362-117749 GCA_000787095.1 Periophthalmodon schlosseri
AGCTCAGAGAGTTGTTATTTGGAAGCGGTTACGGCCTGAGATTAGATTTGCTTTTGTGTGTTTTCCCCCCTAATTTCAATTAAGTTATTAAGTATTTCTGTAGCGCGCAAAATCACTACAGCAGGCGCCTTGCACGGCTTAACAAAATTGTTGATTTAACTGGCAGAAAGTTAGTAAATTAACCAGTGAAAAAGTTATTTGTTAATAACAGACAAGGAGTTTAACCAGCATTACCAGAGACCATTACCTTAGACCCTTGTTCTTGGCAAGATAAAAGGAAAAAAATGATTATATATTAACTTGACTTAACTTGAAAATTGATTTTTTTTTATTTTATTTTATTGACGTTAGTTATTTTTACAAACCAAGGTAGTTCATATATGTTGGGTCACTGCGTTCGAAGTTGGTCTTTAATTTAATGCTACTTGGCCTAATGTGGTAAACAAAATGGCCGCCCTTTTAATCAGTGGGTTGTTGCTCTTGGTCAGTTGCCCAGACGATTTTATGTCCTGAGTCCTTCCTACTGTATCTATATTTGCACCAATAATGAACAACACTCATCCCGTCACTATGGAAACCGATATGAGTGTTGATTCGATTTTATGAATGGAAATTTTGTCCAACACAATTCACTTTACTTTCTGTTATAGTGAAGGATCCATCTTTCCGTACACATCGATGTGCATATAATGCTTTCTTCATATTAAAGCTTCTAGTATGGCGACATTTTCAATCATTTGTGATGTGGAATACTCCATGGGTTTCAGAATGAGTTCAGAATGCCTGGACCGTCACCATAAAAACATGTAAAACAACATATGTTGAATATAGGAAGCAGAAATCCATTAAGTTTTTTGTTTTTTTTTGGTTAAGAATCTTTACAATGGAGGCGGCAGCTATCTTTATGTACTCGGGTACTTATTTTTAGTACCGCCTTCTCTGTAGTTTATTGAATTTGTGGTTTAATCGATGGAACATTTAGCCCTGAAATAAAAGGTCCTATAACTGACTGCTTGGGCCCTATATATTGACTTTGTGATAGGAGCAGTTCCTTGCGTCCCTCACAGTGCTTTCAATGATAGACGTCTGTACTTTTCTTTTAGTTTACACTTAGGATTGTTTATTTTCTGCACTGTATGTCATGTATTCATTATATTGTCATTCCTTTGTTTAGATTTGCTGGAGAAGTCTCGTGTTGTGAAGCAGCCAAGAGGAGAGAGGAACTTCCACATTTTCTACCAGCTTCTGTCCGGAGCCTCCGACGACACTCTCAGTAAGACGATACAACACAATACAACAACACACATGCTATAATGGCATTGATCTAATTCCAGCTAATCAATTATTCTCAAAACATGGGTCAGAAAATGGGTCTCAGAACTGTTTCACTGTTCTGTTGGTTAAATAAATAAATAAAAACAAAAAAAGTGAACCCCTATATGCCTTTTTTTGTGATTTTGGGCTTTTCTCTCTATTGTCCATTTCATATTTGGACCTGGACAGCAATAAATAGGATTAATTGTCAGTACAGCTGTTTATGTAAAAGCAACAATACCCGCCGTCTAAAATGTGTCCAAAATAGTCACTTTTTATGAAATTTTCAACCAGAATAGCTTTTTTGTTTCCTTTATTATGTCTATTGAAAACATTTAAGAGGTTTTGGTATAATTCATCTCGGTGCCATTCTTTGCCCTGATGTTATCTGAGGTCTGTACACTGGTCTTTCCTGCAGCTGTAGCAGCACATGTCTCATGCATTAGTGAGCCATTCTTCCTGCTTCAAAAACACAGGCCAGAACAAAGAACCACGCTGCTCAACCTGCCTCAGTGTGTTTGCTATGCTCCATACACACACACTGGATTTATGAATGAAGGCATGTTACGAGCTCCGTTCATTATAAAAAAATAATACAAACCTTATAGTCCAAATCAAGTGGGTTTTTTACTTTTTGCTATAGATGTCTTGAGGTTCACCACTTGATCTAGCAGCTGTGTAATTGAATAATTGCCACATTTTGAGGCTAAAGGGAAAATATGTATAACATTAAAGCCAGATTTGACTGAAATTAAGCACATATTTCTTTAAAAAGTTGTATTTGAAAACCTGCTCCCTTGTTGGGAGGTGGCTTATGTCTCCACAGACCTGACTTCTAATTTGGGTCTACCACCTATTTGTCTCCATGGAGATGGTCTTCCTGTTATATTCCACAGAACTGCATAAAATGCATGTGTCTCCATGGAGAATGTTTTGGTTTTAATTTTCTATCTCCATGGAGTCATGCTAGTGGAATGCACGCTACCAGAAACCAAACATGTCCCACAGCATAGACGCAACTCTGCTCACAGAAAAAATCCATGTTTTTCAGGGTAATTTTGAACAATAAAAACACCTTTTAATTGAATAAATGGAACATATAAACGTTTAATGCCATACTGTGAAACATTTCCAGGCAATGCAAGAACATCACTGTGAATACAAGTAGGTGATGAACCCTCCACCAGAAAAGGTGCATGGTCAAATGTGTATTGCAATTAGATATTTTATTTGGTATTTTTCCATCTATTTGGACATTTTGACATGGAAATTTGCATTTGTGGGACCGATATGTTTAAGAAAAGTCATTTTAAGATTCTGCTTTTCCTGTTACATTACCGTAATGTCACGTAACACCCTTTAGTATCTTATCCCTGGTTGTTCACTCCACATTGCATACATTAAACAGGCTTGATTCAGTTGTAGTTAATGCTAGCCCTAATGAAATCTGACACATGCATTCGTGAGGAGAATGGATTTCTTAGCTGCCATATTGGGCGCTTTTAAAGGATGCCATTTGATCTACCGCAATAATGTTCAAAGACAAGCAGCTTTATGACTACATATACTGAAATGGTTAGGAGTGACAATGCCCGCAAGGTTACACAAATTTGTATCACAATTTAAAAGAAGCCTGCTATTTGCGCAAAGCAGCTTAGATCTTAAAAACAAAAAAAAAAAGTTCAAGGTTGGGTTTTATCAGCAAAGACTTTGAGGAAAAAGTGAAATCCCACGCGAGCAGTAGTGCATGTAAAGTCAATGACGCCTAAATTGTCGCAAATTGGGTTGAAATGGTAACCACATGCGGTGTGTTTTTGTGTCGCAGAGAAACTGAAGTTGGAGAGAGACTTCAGTAAATACAACTATCTGAGCCTGGACTCTGCAGCGGTCAATGGGCTGGACGACGCAGCCAACTTCAGGACTGTCAGAGTAAGTAAATATATTATTATAGTAAAGAAATACATTGTGTAGAAGCCTCCTAAGGTGATGGACAAGATGATCTAGCCTGCAGTTACACCAAAAAGTAGTAGTATTAAGACTTTCATAATACCAACAGCTACTGCGGGGCGACAGTAGCTCAGTTGGTTGACTATTTGTCCACTGATCCGAATGTTAGCGTTTACGAATTCCACTCTCGACATAAACGTCATTGGCTGAGCGGTCAGATCCACTGACCCACTGATTAGCGGTGCGATTCTACCTCCCACAGATGAATGCCGTTGTTGTGTCCTTGGGCAAGACACTTAACGCTGAAATGGCTAATCTTATGGGTACAATACAGAGGTCTGGGCAACAAAGTCCTCGTAGTTTATTTGCAAATCATTCTGCAGCCTCAAGTGTGTGGGCAACCAAATACTACTTTTGACTGAAGGCGCACTATACGTTTCTGTGATTAGTTGATACACTTGTCAATCGTTCTGAGCAGAATTTTGAGCCAAGTATTATGTAACTTTGTATATGATAAGAAAATGGTCTAAGCTGTTAGGGCTTTGCAATTAATTGAATTTTAAGGATCAGCATTCACTAATTCATAGTAAACGGGACAGTCACTAATTGTTGATCAGTTTTGGTATTTTTTTTATTAATCAAGGGGTCAACAGCCAATCCCCTGTCAGTATAAGGATGTGGTCTGGAGCACAGTGGAGACGATGGAGGAAGAAAGTTGACTCTTAATTGCGTTACATTGCAATGATTAGAATATTTTATTGTTCATGTTCAGAAAATGAATAGTGTAAGCCGTTTTATTTATTTGAATACATTTGAATCAAAAATGTGATAGATCAGAGTGAGAGAATAAAATCTTTTAACTTTTGCCATATGGCCCAGCTCTAGTAGTTACTGTTGACTACTTTATTTGCCTCAGCAGACATACAACACTGCACTACAGCCAGTGACACAAGGCCCTTCAATATTCACTTTGTTTAAATGCTTTTCTTTATCTGGTGAGTGCAGCTTAGAAGATTTATCCTAAACCTATATGTAAACTCCTAATGTTTTAAGCAACTTCAGTCAGTGTTTTTTTACTATTGCTTTGAACCAACTGCTAACCTGCATGCTGCCTGAACCCCATATTGTTTGAATTAATCGTTTTAGCTAGACGTGCTAAACCAAGGCCAGTGTGTTAGAAAGTCAAATCTCATTACACACACACACACACACACACACACACACACACACACACATACATACGTACACTCAGAGCTTAGCTGCTGCCTCATGCTGGGTTAATCTAAATCCACACACTTTAATTTCCTCTTTTATCTCACAAAGCACTCCTCTTTATTATGAAAACAGACTCCCTCACACCTGTTTACAAAACCAGGGGACTTTGCACAGGAAGTAAGGTTAAAAATGAGCTCAAGGGATATATATTTGTATTGATTAAACAGATGGAGGAGCTGAAAGATATGAGGAACCTAATGTGCAATTAAACTGTGTACTATTGCATATGATATGATAGTATGAACTGATCACATTTGGAACATGGTGTTACTAGTCAGTGTCTTTAAGTATCTTGGAAACTGCTATATAAAATGTATGTATAATTAAATGTGTAATTATTAATATTAACAAATTCCAAAGGGCACGTGGGCCAACAGTGGCTCTAGTGCATACTGTTGTTGTGTCCTTAGGCAAGAGACTTGACTCTCTTTGCCTAGTATGAATGTGTTCTGTGAAGGAGTGTTGGTTGAAGGAGCCGATGGTGCAGATTGGCAGCCTTCCTTCTGTCTTCTGTCTTCCCCAGGGCAACTGTGGCTACAGTAGTAGCTTACCTCCATATGGAATAAAGAATAATGCATTTATTATAATGCAATTTTGATTGTCCAAATTTATTTATTTATTTGGTTGGGACAATGCATGTTAATGAACAGACATGATACAACATGAATGTAAACACACCAGATTATAGCCGAAGGCTGATTTCCATCTGTAGTCCCAAGGGCTGGGGTCACAAAAGGGTCAACTGAATGCATTATTCTTATTAAATTGGCACTAATTTGAGGGGAAAAAAGTTTCCATGTATTTTTTGCATATATTCAATTTTATTCATTTTTTTCTCACATTTGTTCACTATCTACTGAGATTCACCCAAAATATATCTATGAGTTTGTACTATTTGATCAAAACCAAAACTATTGTAAGTGAAAATCTTTTTCCTAATGGTGGATCATATCATCACTGTCACAGATTTGGACATTGTATTTGATGATATTGTAATAAGGAAACATCTGCAAGATATAACAAACCAGGGGGCATATATACGGACGCCTGGAGCTTGTCTTTGGGGAAAACCACTTGAGAAAAGGCAGCTGCTTCCTCCTTCACTCCATCCTCCTGGTTTGAAACAAGGCCTTTTTGTGTCTGCTTGAGTCCACGCGCTCTGAGTGTCCTCCCTGATGCTCTAAAGAAAAGCATGTGGTGTCTAAGAGAGAGAGCAGACACAACTCACTGTCACATGACCCTACATCCAGGAGGCGGTATTCACATTATAACATGTGTTGTCAAAATTACAGATGGAGGGCATGAGTCAATGTTATTCTAAGGGTGAGGTAGTGTTTAAATGGGACAACAGATGAAAATGAACACCTTTGCCATTATCTGACATATTTTACACTTTGTTACGCTGTTGCAGATGTTCATTAATATGCACTGTCTTTATCAAATAAATACATCTTCAAACGTAAAGCCTTATATAGGACTGCAAGGTACACGGACAGACATTAATGCCACATCTTCTTATAGAGTGAATGAAACATCACTTTATTTCATTTGTGACAAAGATTTTAAACTTTTTGCTTCATGCAGACAGACACAATCATTACAAATACATTAGACGCGATAGGCATAAAACGTTTAAAATATGTGTTTGTGTCTAAATTCTATCATAGAATTTTGGCCTGTCCTCCACTCAGTTTTAAACTATAGGACCCTTATGTAACACCACTTGAATGCAACACATCTATTTCCTGGATTTTTCTCCCCAATAAACTCTGCTTCCTGTTTATCCTCTCATCCCCCGCCGGGTTTTAGGCTATTCACTTGTACAGCTGTCTTTCCACTCCGGAAAAACTAAACAAGGGGACATTTCCACTTTACAATGGCTGTTTTGGCAAAGCACTGTGTTGCCAAGTCAAACAGTGGCATATATTTTCCTTAAGGAAGTCATTTGTAATGTTTCTGCATATTAAGAGTTTAATAAGTGCATTTAACTACATTTTTAAACTACCTGTACCAGTCAAGAAAACTAGTGCTAAATGTAAAACTGGTAAAGGTGTCTGAACAAAAAGTAAGTTAGACAATGTACTCATGTGTTCTATGCTTAAAAACCAAAATTCTCAAAAGGAAATAATGGGTGAATTTCGGTCAAACCACTGAATCGATAAACGACCAATACGAATTTGTTTTTCCTCATACTGAGCTCAAGTTTGGATGTTTTTTAGCCATTTTAAAATCAAATAAATATGGCTTTCACTATTCATTTCCTGAACATAACAACACCTTTAATCAGTGTCATACAGTGTTGCCAGGTACGCGGTTTTCATGCAGAATTGGGCGGCTTTTTAAGAGCTGCCACGGGTGAAAAATATTATCCGTGGGTTTGGCCAGAGCTATTTTCCATGTAAACCGTATTGATTTAAAAATAATCCTAATGTTAGTCCTGAATTTTGATGATAAATCTTCACATCTAAAGCCATCCGCACTCTGTGAAGCTACTATTTGTGTGAGAGAGAGGGGGCAGGTCTGTGATACCGGAGGACCGCTACTTTCATAAAATAGAGTGGAAAATACAGCCATGCGTACATTCTGCAGGCTTTGGGCGGTTTTTCATACGCTCATGTGCGGGTTGGGTTGCTGAATCCTGGCAATCCTGGTGTCATTTAGCAGAAAGAAAAACGAATTTACTCCTCCAAAGCCTTAATTCTTCCCCAAACCACATGCTTTTACTGTCAGAGCATTAGCTGCTGACCTTATAAGAGTAAAAACAGCAATGCTGATCATAGACGATTAGAAACATTTGAATGTGAATTGCACAGAACGCCATTATGTCAGTTTATTGTGTTTTTTTTCCCTCTTTCCAGAATGCCATGCAGATTGTGGGCTTCATGGAGGATGAGATGCAGTCTGTTTTGGAGCTGGTGGCTGCGGTTTTGAAACTGGGAAATATCGAGTTCAAACCAGAGTCTCGCTGCAACGGCACAGACGAGAGCCGTATCAAGGACAAAAATGGTCAGTTCAAGTATTTTCAGTATGTAGAAAATATTTTTTTACAGTTTTGGACTGAAGTCAATTGGATATTGTTACATGTTTGGGCATAGATATCATTGGAAAGTCTGCATCTGTTACATATTTTGTACTTTACAATATTTTATTTTTTTAATTTATGATTCCCATTAGTTGAAAGCAATGCAATCAGCTAGTCTTCCTGTGTCCATTTGAATAATAAATATATAAAATGTCAGTTTCAACATTACAAATACATAGTCCCTATTATTCATTGTTGGCAATCATCATTACATTTGCTTTATTACAATCACATTTCCTTGAAAACAATCACAATTCAATTTCAGTTCATCTACAGTAAACATTTACACTCCGTAATACATTTAGATCTTAATTTAACACTTGGCACTTTAGATAGATTTGAATTAATTTCTTGTTTTTGTATATTGCTCTATACAGACATACTTGCTTTTGATTAAATGAAGAATAGAATAGTTTCAGTTTATGTAACAGTACTGAGACCAGTATCAAAACATGTTCAATTAAACATGTATAAAGGGTTATTAACTTGAGTCACCAAGATGAATCCTCCTGTAAAGTCAATGGTCATGCTGATATGGACATAGCACTGCCCCCTGTTGGTGGTGGTTATAGTACTGCCCCCATTGCCATTCCCATCAAACACATTTGATTTTATGATTTGTTTGACAGGCGCTGTTTGCCCTAACGCTCACCACAGCTGTTCTCTTTAGGCAAATAGAACATTTCCGTATTTCCTATAATAACAGAAGCAATGATCTGCCCTATGCAAAGAAGGACACCTGTGCTCCACCATTATTCTTTTATCACCTTATTTTCCAACATTTTGTTTTTAGTGACTGCATGAGAAAGTCACATGTCAGCAGTTTTATTAATGGTCTATTAGTTTTATAATTCAATTTTGAATGACTTAAAAAAGTATAATGGTGCACTGAAGTTGTTTTGAAAAGGCTGCATTCACATTTGCACACACAACATTTGAACTAAATCAGGACTAAACCAGAACTAGAACAGAACCAAAGACTACATCAGAACTGAACTGGGATCAAATCAGGACTAAACCAGGACAAGTGTGAACAAGCTGTTCTTGTATAATGATGTATCACTTGTAATGTTTAATTTGTAACCGACATCCTAGTCCGCATCATTTTTAATAGACACTAATTTCTGAAACTCTTTATTGCATCATGGTTTTCAAAAACATGCCATAAATCGTGCAGTGGCATTGTAATGAAAGTGGTAATGATTTGCGTCATATTGACATTCAAAACATAGTATATGATTTGCTAATTGTAGTTTTTTCAAACAATATAAAGTCTTCCTATAATGTAACAAACTACATATAAACTTTCAAACCAGAATACTTCTTCTGACGTGTCCGTTTAAGCATCCCAAAGCCCTACAAACTATCCATATAGAAATAGTATTTCGAAATTTGACTATTTTTTTTCTTTTGCTTGTCTTGTTCAGATTTGAAGGAGATGTGTGAGCTGTTGGGGATCGAGCAGTCTGTTCTGGAGAGAGCCTTCAGTTACCGCACAGTGGAGGCCAAGATGGAGAAAGTGTCCACTACTTTGAACGTGGCTCAGGTCAGATTATAAGATATCATTTCTTTCAGCTAAGGTACACTGCAAAAAAGTAACTAGAATTGTTTTAAATTGTAAAACACAAGACCTGGGCAGATGGGTCCTTCTCCGCTGCTGCCCCACCCTCTCAGCTCCCTGCCTAAACACTTCAGAGACATCCACACTCCCCATCTTCAAAAAAGACCCAAAAACCCATCTCTTTAAAACCACCTTTTTATTAACTTTTTTGTCTTTGTTCGCTGTACAAGTGTTATGTATTAATATTATTATTATTATTATTTATTAATCATTGATCTTTCAAGTAGCTTTGACAAGTAAAGGAATCAAAGGAATACGTTTTAACATACTCAACACAAACAATAACATCTTATTGCATTTGAAAAAAAGTATTTGTACTTTATACCTAAACGCTAGTCCAATTAAGATTCATTATTATTACTTCAGGTACAAGTAATATGCAGTGCACTCAGTAATGTAAAAGCGTGACCATAATCAAAAGCTGATCTAGCCATAGAACAAGCAAAACCAACAATTGCACTGCTGTTATCTGTATAATGAATGCTCAGTTTAAACATGTTTAACTGTTTACTATCTGAGGACATGGGTAGTTGACGTTTATGAAATATTTATTTAATTAAATCCCAATAACTTATAACTTTTTTGCAGTGTAATGCCTGTAGACCAGTGTATTTCTGTCCTACTTATGACACCATGATTCCCACACACATACTTTTTACAGTTCATGCATAACTACACACAGAGAGTGCCTGGGAAGATAAAGGGCCTTTGCTTACACTTGGCTGGGTCCAGTGGCTGCCGAATCACATCCAGTCAGCACCAAAGGAAAACCTCTCTATTATAAATGAGCGGCGTTCCTCCTGGAAATCAAATCTAGGTTAAGAGGTTGGTGCATTCAGGCACAGAAGTGACAGACTACAGCCTATCCAGAGAGAGTGGTCTACGGGTTGTTTTGTCTGACAACTTTTCAGGAGAAATTTTAAAATTAGTAATGGCAAAATGGCAGTTAGAATCATTAATATACATTATACAATGTGCATTTAATTATTTTGTCTCAAATTTGTTCCAATCATGAAACTTTCCTCCTCAAAATATTGTTAGGTGCCCATTTCTAACTTGCATACAAACCAAAATATATTGCATTTGGATCTGGATAGTACTCTGGATAGTAATCTGATTAGTCATAAGTTTTAATAAGTTGTTGTTTACCCCTTGCCTTTTTCAGTCCACTGGGAACAGCTTCATTTTTTCTCATGAAATAAAAAAAGTTATTTGGTTGACTTGCCAGACCGCTTCTTGTCTGTCAGTCTTTTTAAATTTAATTAAAACTGACAACATGTTTATGAACATAAGATCATGAACTACATTCCAATGTAGGTTGTACTTCTATTAATATTAATTTGTCTCATCCAGGCTTATTATGCCCGCGATGCCCTTGCCAAAAACCTGTACAGCCGCCTGTTTAGCTGGCTGGTCACAAGGATCAATGAAAGCATCAAAGTAAGTCACGCCCTGAATTTGAACCTTTCAAAATGATATCCCGAAATAGGTTTTTCTTTGGTGAGTAATAATGCATAATTTCTCCCTCTAGGCACAGGCCAAAACCAGGCACAAAGTAATGGGTGTGCTTGACATCTATGGCTTTGAGATATTTGAGGTAAGGAATAATGTTAATATCTTTAATACCAAAGCATTATTTGCAAAATCAAGCATAACATTATGACCACCTGCCTGATTTGCAGAGGTTCACCCTCCACTTCTCATATACTGAGAGAAGGGTTGTCAAAAAGTCTATACCTAGATACTCATTTACACTTTAAACTACTATGAAAACTAGATATTCACAGTAAGAATGCATGTAAATAATGAACACACCCATGATTGAATAATAACATGATGGACATGTTTAATGCCATACTATGGAACATGTACAGGCAAAGCAATATCCCCATGAAGATGAGCAGGTGGCAGACCCTCCACCAGAAAAATGACATAGTGCCAACTTTGTAGACAAATCTTTTAATTGCAGCCCTACATATGCTACTCACTAATGACGTTGATTAACAGATAATTAAGTGTTATTCTCTTAAGCCCTCAGTGGTCATATAATGTTATACCTGATTGGGGAAAACAAAACCCCCTCATTGTTATAAATAAATTGCATTGCATATATTGCCTGTTGCCCCCAGTCCATTCCCCTTCATGCATTTGTGTATTTTGGACATGCCTGCTCGTTCACCCACTCACTCTTAAGTCTTTTGTGACTGTTGTTTTGTGCCGGTCACCAGGACGGAGTAAGTAACACCTGCTCAGCCTGTTTGCAGTGTGCATGCTTTGCTCTTTAATTCTGCTGTGTAATAAAGCCATTGTAGGACTCCTGGTGTGCAGCATATGAAACAAGGGTATTTTATTAGGGTTACAGGATTAATCAAAGTTTAATTGAAATTGTGTTTGGAATGGCCGCAGTTGGGAAAAAAACACACATTACTTGGTTAGTAAAATGTTCTATAAACACAAAAATATCAAATGGGATCATGTATGAAACATGCCAGCCTAGTAGTTTAGCCCTCTGCAAACATGTTCTGAAATGAATGTGATTCTTGTAGTTTAGCATGTTTGTGTTTCAGTCTCCTCTAAAATGACCTGTATCAGTTAAAAAATACATTGCAAATCACATGGTAATCTGTGGGTTTTAGAATTATGCGAAGTCGGCACCTTTGCCATAGCACTTAACAATTCAAAACAAAATATTAAATCTTTTGTATAGTCCAAAGTCTTCAAAATGTCACCCGTAAACAGGAAGCTGAAATGGATGAATACGTGTCAGAAAAATCAGTTTCCAAAACTGACCAGCCCTAGTTTTTTATAGATGAACTGGATGCTATTTTACAAACTTGAGTAATGCATGTGAAAGAGAAAAAACTGTCTCAAGCTATTATGTCAATGTGGTTGTCCCTATAACTACATCAGATTTGTGTTGGCATAATAATAACAACAAGACAAGGATTTGACCTATTTAAATTCTTGTAAGAACACAACAAAAGCATGTAGGCACGGTCAGCACTTTTCTCATCTCCTCTCTCCCGCTCCCAATGAATAAAACATGGATTTAAAATATGACCCCTATCATACTTTATGATTCACCCTCTCTCCATGGAGTCACTGAGTCAACATGCAAAGAAATACAATAGCAGCTTGTGGGTTACTTCCTTATATTATTATTAACAGTGTGCCATAAAAAGGTGAAGTTATTGCTGTACTTTTATGATGGTTCGAGATGGTTGGACAGTATTTTTGCCTCGTCTTTGCTGCCACTGGGGTCTATAGCCGACTATAGACGTGTCAGTTTGTGTGTGCGTTTGTGTTTGTGAGAGAGAGTGAAGACATAGTGATTTCTCAGTAAAAGGAAATAGAGGGCAAGACCTTAACAGACAACTTTGTGTCTTGTTCTATTTCCTAGTCTGAAAAATCGACTTGTATGTTCTTCACTACGCAAGAGTGCTTAACCTAACTTGCTTTTCTAACCCACGAATTCAGCTTTCATCAGACTAGAAGCTTACTGGCCATAATGGGTCACAATGTTAACAGAAATATGAGAAATATACTGATTGTAATAAAATAATGGTTAATTTTGGCAATGTGTTGGAATTACAGATTTTTTTTAATGGTTTTGTTATACCCATGGCCTCTTAATAGTGATTAGCTGAGTAGATTAGCTGTCAAATTATTACTACTCACAACAGTACTGTAGAATGTGTTTTAAATATGCTTTTTCTTGTCTTTTATTACTATTATACAAAATACAGGTAACAGTCTTAACATTATGAAAAAAGATGTGTAGATATGTAGATATGCAGAGCTCCTTTGCAAAAACAGATAAGTGCCATTTGAAAAAGTCATCGGAGGCTTGCAGTTCACTTTTAATATAGTAATATTTCCAAAAGCCAAATGTATTTTACTGCTATCAAAATATAACATCCCTTCTTGATAAAATCCACTATACATTATCTTTAATGCTAAAAGATGTTAACAAAGAAAAGCTATTGGCAATTTTTTAAAACTGAGAAATGTGTTTTTGCTATTGAACTCTTCATATATTGTTAATAAAGATACAGTATACTTGAGCCCCATAGAGCTACTTCCATGGTAGGACATGGACTAAGTTGGAAACATACATTATTGAATTTGAGTAATAAAGTTGCAGTCCAGTGGGCAAAATAAATATTTCCAATTATTTCTTAATTTTATTCTAATTAAATTTTAATTCCTGTAATTGTGAGAGCCAAGGAAAGAATTTGATTTATGAAGTTGAATATGATTTATGTGTTTAATTATGTTTGTAACTTTTAATTATAAATGACTTCTTGTGCCTAATCTTTTTCCTTTTGGTGGCGTTTCCAGGACAACAGCTTTGAGCAGTTCATCATAAACTACTGCAACGAGAAACTGCAGCAGATCTTCATCGAGCTCACACTGAGGGAGGAGCAGGAGGAGTATGTCAGAGAGGTACAAAATAAACAAGGGACAACTGTAAATCTTATATTACATTGTTAGCTAAGGGCAAGCAAAAAAGAACTGCTTTAATATGGCCCAACCCATTACTACATTTTTTTTTTAATCAACACAATTAGCCCTGTATTTTTGTGCTATTTTGTAATTAATCAACTAATATCCAACATGTATTAAGCTAATTTAGAAAAGCTTCTATCTTAAGTATTGTTTGATTGATTTATAACTTAAAGATGCACCATGTAACTTTTTCTCGTAAGAGGTCCACCACCAGCTTGACTCCAAGGAGACTTATTTCTATCTTGCATTTATTTGATTGCAGGTGTTTTTATTGCTCATAAATGGCTTGGAAAAACAGTTGAAATCTCCACAGATTTCACACGTAACTTGACCTGGTGACATCACCTGTTTGTCTCCATGGAGATGCAAAATGGGCTCTCTTGCTTTTAGCCATGTTATGATGTTGTTACCTCCTGAAAAAACATACCCGTTGTGTTGTCTTTTGTTTCATTCACACATTTCAAGTTATCTAGCATTATTAGGCTATCTACATCTCTAAAGCTCAAGATGCTCTGTTCCACCTTGTGATGTCATGTAGTGGTAGTTTTCAAGTTAACATCTACCTTTTCATTTTAGTTCAGTAGAGATTTGCAATTCCAAATGATTCTAGTGAAGCTGTATGGAGTTTAAAAACACAGTGGACCACTTCCTATACTACCACATGACATCAGAAGGTGGAAATGAGTGTTTTCAGTTTGAGAGAAGAACTCAGCCTAAATATACAGGATTGTGTGTTACACATGAGTGAGTGAATGAAACCAAACGCAACTCTGGGTATGTTTTTGAAAAGGAAGCAACATTATAACATAGATCAGAAAATAGCGCAATATAGGCCCTTTAAGTTTAGTCAAAAGTAAAATTATGATTTGGCACAATGTGAACCAGAACCAGTTTAACCAGTTGTACCCACATCTGTACACAACATTTGTCATGTCACCACTTGAATCCATCATGCCAGCACAACTATAACCTGGCACGTCCTCTGTTTATTTAATCTTTAGTGCTTTTTTTTTTTTTTTTTTTTTTAAATACATCCTTGCCTCTAACCTGGAATCACCTGCACTTTATATCCCCTCTCTGCTGTCCTTGTCTGTCCCGTCTGTGGACTTCAGGGGAAGAAGTGGTCCCTCAGTCAGGCTAAAACCTAAACAGCAGTCCCCTCCCCGGGCCTTTAAGTTCTGTTTGTTTTCAAAGGTGTGTGTGTGTGTGTGTGTGTGTGTGTGTGTACAAGTTCAGTAAGTAACGTGGGGACTCAAACTTTCTGCAGCCGTTTATAAGATTAGAAAACCTATTTTTGTTCCACTATGGGGAAATTTCAGTGTTGCAATCGAAAAGTACAAGAACAGCAGTAAAATAAAAACTCAATCTTAAGATAAATAATGAAACAAAATAGGCCATACAAATGCCAGTTTAAAATATACTTTGAATAAAATGAACATACTAAATGGATAGAAAACTATTTTACATACTCAATATCCTAAATGATCTACGTATTTTTTAGTTAAAGTTAGGGTTGGGCCCCAAACAACAAATGTAAGTGTATGTAATGTCCCCTCTAGACAGATGGACCCGATATGTGTGTATGTATCTTAAGTGCATGAGCTGACCCCCACGCCCCTCTCTACATCACCACCACACAACGATATCCAGCCCCCTCTGGCCTCTGTCCAGTCCACTGCATGGGAAAATACCACAGTCCTGAGAGAACAGGCCGGGACACCAATCAGGAATTTGGCTGGTCTCTCCATCAGGACGGGCTCTGCTTATTTGTACCCCTGACTCAAAATGTGACAGTTACCATTGGATTAAAGCTGCATTATTTGTAAAGTCATTGCAATTCATTTTAAAACAGTTAATGACTATTGAGTTGGATAGAATAGGTTTGATGGATTAAACCAGACTTGAATAGCAATTTGAATGGTTGCAATAAGCAAATTAGAGCCTGCAATTTACAGGTGATTTTAGGGAACAAAATTTCCACATTGGCATCTCATTTTCTAGTTCTGTATTTTAGGCCTTTGAATAAATGTTTAGAAATGTAGGCGATTCTTGTCATTAATCAGTCATTTCAGTTTTCAGTCATAATAACAACATTTTAACATTTTAAAGCAACATTACCCAATACTCAAACCGCAAAAAAGGAAGTATGTATTTAAAGGGCCTGTATCTTGCAAAATAGACTCTAGTTTTTAGCCCTTTTATAATGTTACCTACTCAAAAACATACCAGGAGTTGTGTTTTGTTTTATTCACACATGATTGTATAATTCTTTATTATTAGTCTGTCTACATTCCCAAAGCTCAAAACACTGTTCCACCTCGTGATGTCAAGTAGTGGTAGTTTTCAAGTTAACGCCTCCTTTTACCTTTAATTCAGTAGCGGTAGCCAATTCCAGGGCTGAAATTATCCAGATGATTCTAGTGAAAGTGTATGGAGCACACATTATGATATCACAAGGTGGAACAGAGTCAGTCTAAATATGCAAGGTTTGTTTGTTAAAACGTAGCGAATGAAACACAACTCCAGGTATGTTTTTGTTGAGGAAACAACATTATAACATAGAAAACCGTGTAATATTGGCCCTTTAAATCTAATAGTTCGAAAGTTGTGAATGTGCCCAAAAAATCATGCAAGTGAATACTGATAAAGCGAACAGCTTCTTTCATATAAAATAGCAGGGGTTGACTGCCAAAGGTCAGTGAATCGTAGTAGTGCTTATAGCACTTAATTCTAGGTTTGTGATCGCTAAAATACTATATATTTTAATACTAAAATAATACTATTTGATGCAGACACTGTATAGTAGTCTGATTTACCATTTAACTGAAGCTTTTAACATACTCTATGGGGGGGGGAACCTAACTGTACTCATTTATAAGAATAAAGACTGCTACTCCAACTTTTATACATACTCGGTGTAATCTTATAATTCATTTATTGTTTTAAAGCAGTTCCGGTTTGAACATTTTAAACGGGTCAAGATATGATGTCATCATACATTGCAAGTCAGTGTTTGATTAATTGACCCAGATTTCATGTTCTTTTAAAATTAATCTTATTACAATATGCCGCCGTGTTCTTGAAAGGCAGTAAACATGTGGTCACTCCATGGTTTTAAGACACAGAGCCCTATTCATGGACTACACTGGTAATGGCAAGAATTACCGATTGCATTGCGACCGTATCAAATTGTAATCTAAAACATGATCGCTTAAGGCCCTGACTGTACCCACAAATAAATAAAAGCCTGCTGTCTTCTTCCCTGATAATATTTGATCAGGGTTTGAGTAACGTCTCAAAATGGATCCTGAAGCGTTTTACAAGTACTACTTCATTATAATGGGCCTGATACTGTTCTCTTGTTAGTTCTGAAGATGCACTAGTACATTGAAAACCTGACCTGCTCTCTCTTTTGTAACAGGGCATTGAGTGGACCAACATCGAATACTTCAACAATGCAATTATCTGCGACCTCATTGAGAATGTAAGTTGGCTTGGCATCTGCTGACACAAACAAAGCAATTCTCCAAGTACTCACTCAATGCATTATAATGTGGTTGTGTAAGTATTTTGCGGGCATAAAGTAACAACTACAAGGGATATGAATTGTTAGTATTGGGTTTCAGATGACATCACATCATTCTATAGGCCAATATTATTTAATACAGATGGGGGGGAGGTGAATTTGCCTTTTAGATGTTTCATGGCAAAATGCAGTGTAATCAAAGTGATGAACTGGCTCTTGCCCCCAGTCTGAGAGTATGACATCATCACATGCTAGAATCCGAAAACCACCAATACATTATGGTTTTTGGTCAAGTATAAATTGTGTCAAAAGTGAGCATTGAAGGCTGCCCCACATGGTTACTTCTGGGTTATTGTAGTTGGTGTTGCTGTAAATCAACACAAGACAAACCCCGTTATGATGAAAATTCCTTCTCATATGTTGATGATTTTTACTCTCCTTTAATGCATGTTTTGTTAATACTTTAAGGGCTGATTCACACCTTTAAAATCTGCACCAAGGTCTTACAAAGTGGTGTATTATTTTCGTTTCTACCCTGGACTTTCACACTTCCTCCCTCAAACTATTGGACTTTCCCTGGCCCTATTTCTACTGTTGACATGGCAATTGCAGTTCACCTTATGAATGCAGAAATAACCGATGACCTGAAGATTTTTCTTTGTTTTGGGAAATAAACAGAAGCAAGATGAGGGCCTGGCGGTGATTAGCTAAAATACAGATCGACAGGAAAAAAGATCAATCAGAAGTTGTTGTAATGTGATGTTGTAATGTTAGGGCGGGTGTAAAGAGTTGCTTAACATTTCGCTAGGTTCTATGCTCTATGCTCCACGTTCGTGAGGCGCTCTCCTGTTGTCAAGACGACAGTAGAGGCGGTGCCAGGGAAAGTCCGAAAGTTCAGATTTGATCAAAGTAGTGTGAAAGCAAAAGTCAGAGGAACGAACGAAAATAATAGAACATTTTGTAAGTTCTAAGTCCAGACCTTGGCGCGGACTTTCAGGTGAATCTGCTCTAAGAAAAAACAAGTTTTAATGACACACCAGTACAATGAATGTCAACGTGCTGTTTCTGACTGGTATAAAATCAATTATTAAAAATGACACAGACATAAAATCATCTCTATCTATTGCTGTTGCACATTTGAACAGAGATAGATGCTAAGATGAGTTTATAGTTGCCCAGGAGTAAAAGCAGCAGTTTATAATAACTACACAAAAATAGTTTATCAAGAATTATTCAGGCTTAGTAACTTTTTAATAAGTCCTGAGTCCTGAGAATTCTTAATAAACAATTTGATCATTATGTATTAAGTTTTTATTCATGCATTAAACACGTATTTATTATAAAGTGGTTCCAAAGCTGCTAAAACTCTGGTGATCCCCTTTTCCGTTTTCTGATGATTTACTGAAACTACATGTGTATAATTTTTGTTTCCTTTGCCCAGAACCAGAATGGGATCTTGGCGATGCTTGACGAAGAGTGCCTGCGTCCCGGGACAGTGACAGACGAGACGTTTTTGGACAAACTGAACACAGTCTGTGCAGAACACCAGCACTTTGAGAGCCGCCTCAGCAAAAACTCCAAGTTCCTAACTGATCACAGCCTGCCACACAACTGCTTCAGGATCCAACACTACGCTGGCAAGGTACTGGGCGTGGCACTGAGTAAACTATGTTGAAGTATAAACGCTATTTTTAAACAGTTTATTTTTGAGCTATGTAATCTCTTTTTATATTTTTATGATAATACAGCAAGCAAAAAGTATAATTTGCCACGGCAACCTGCCAAGGCATTGGTCTTTCATGCAATGGTACTGATATAGTGAAAACTAAAAATGAAAAAAGAATAAATGTAGTTGATGTAAGGTTATGTATTAAATTGAACTGAAATCAGGATCCAATTGTTTTAAATTCTATGATCATCTTAGACCTTTATCTGTCCATAGCCAATCCTCATGCAGTTTGGAGCAGATTTTAAACTTTGAAGGAATAATCTGGAAGTCCATCTTATTTATGTCTAAGATTGAAAGCCATAGTTAAAAGCCATATTAGTTTTTTTAGTTTTTTTAGTTTAGTTTTTTTTATTAAGAAAGCAAAAATGGTGATTGATCAATTAAAGGGAAAAAGTGATAGATTTTTTTTTTTGGCCATATACGTAATAATACAGGTTTAAGATTATAATTATTGTTGTTCATTTTGCCCCTTCTCTTCTAGGTGCTGTACAGAGCTGAAGGCTTCGTAGACAAGAACAACGACCTGCTATATCGCGATCTGTCCCAGGCCATGTATAAGGCCAACCACAGCCTGATCAAACAGCTGTTTCCAGAGGGGAACCCAGCCAAAGTCAACCTGAAGAGACCCCCCACCGCCGGGTTCCAGTTCAGACACTCAGTCGGGACGCTCATGAAGAACCTACTGACCAAGAACCCCAACTACATCAGGTATACATTTCTGTATTACTCTATAGTTAATACAATACAACCCTCTCTCTGTATATTGCATTTCTAGCTGAATACTTGACATTTGTATCATATCAAGTACAAAATTAATAGATTTTTTTTAATGACAGTGTTTAAAGGGAATGCCCAATTGCAACTTACCATTTCCAAAAGGTTTAATAAATTGCTTTTATTTGACTCTGTAATTTTTGTGTTCATTCATTAACAGTCGAGAATGTTTTGCTAAAACACACATAAAAATAATTTCTGTTAATAAGTAATTAAATTAGTGTTAATTACTTCTAAAATTTCTAACTCAACTAAGGAAAAGGCTTGATATCCCAATGCTATCCCAATAGCTAATAAAAAGTGCTCTTTTCTACACGAATGACTGGAATTTCCAGCACAAAAACATGTCATTTTGTTTTTAATAATATCACATGGTCTTAAATCTAGTTTAACTAGTTCTAATATGATGTTTTTGCCTAAATTTATCTCGTTTTCCTTCCTGTTTTATTTTGTGTATTGGGGTTTACTGTTTTATGTTCAGCTGTGGTTGAACTGTGATTGCTTTTAAATGTTCTATACAATTACATGTGACTTGACCAATATGGATCAAGATCTTTCTAAAGCTATTCAGAAGAGGTCTAATTTTGTCCCCAGTTCAGTATGGGTGCTTATGTAATTTACCCCTCTTCAATCCAGGTGTATCAAGCCCAATGACAAAAAGGCATCTCACATTTTCACCGACTCTCTGGTGCGTCATCAAGTACGTTACCTGGGTCTGATGGAGAACGTGAGGGTGAGGAGGGCGGGCTATGCTTTCAGACAGCCCTACGAACCCTGTCTGGAGAGGTACAAGATGCTCTGTAAACGCACATGGCCCCACTGGAGAGGGCCCGCCAGGTAAGATGTTTGTATCCATGGGTTTCAGAATGATGAAAAAATTAAGACTTGACATAGCAATTAACAATTAACAAAAAATATATATATACTATCTTTTGAAAGGTTAAAAGTCCTCAAAATGTTGCCTATAACAGGAAGCCGCCATGAATAGCCTGGTTAACTGATTTTGCAAAAGTTAAATGCTACTACTTAAAAACAATTTTTTTTTTTGGCACTTTCTACCATGTTATAAAGCTGTTCCTTAATCAAAAACATGCATGAAGAGCTTTTAGATACTGAAAAATCAGACATGTACATCGATGTAATATGACTATTGGCTGTGGTCGGTCCAGACAGTCTCATAATATTTGAACATTTATTTATACAAAGCTGTGCTGTATTTAGTTGAGGGATAAATAATCGCTACATAACACATTTGGATTAGTTTTGTCTTGTATTATTTTTGTTGAAAGAAGTTAATTACAATTTTCAGTCTCTGTACTGGTATCAGTTGATATCGGGTATCGGCAGATATTTGAAGCTTGGTGGATCTCTAACCTTTAATTGTGGGCGATCCATTTTGTCATAAGTAAAAACTTGCATCCTCTCTGTTACTTCAAAAAGATATTTTGTGTTAAGCTTTGTAAGTAATTTGTTTGTTTGTTTTTCCAAATTAAAATATAGGTAATTTTGTCCCTGAGATTTGTTGTGGTGCTTGTTGTACCATTTCCTAAACAAATGCATTGAACTCTGAGGTTTCATTTGGGGAAAAGTGTGTGAAAATAAGTGAATGGCTGGCAGCTGCCTCTAACAACAGTAAAGTGTAGCACAGTTGGTCCCATAGGATTGACACTGTGACCGAGGCTAATGGAGTGGTCAGTCCCAGGTGTGGCTGAGTGGAGCTGGAGGCTGTTTCCAAAAAGAGGGCTCCAATATAACTCTCTCCAGACCAGTGTGGGAACAAATACAAGTGTCAATAGTAAGGGAAAAAATGTCAGTATTTCTAAAGCAACGATGTGAAAATGTTAAAAGTGCACTACTTTCCTGGTGAGGCGCTCGTCTGTGTTTCGCATTAAACATATCTATCGTCATGGAGACAAGCAGGTGACACTCTCCAGCAGAAATGTTACATAGTGCATCTTTAAGTAGCCACTGACTTGGACCGTATTATGTTAATGGCAGTTGGGACTAACATTGTTCAACCAAACACATTTGCGGAAAGAATATTGTTATGTCTATTTTGAAACCTGTTTCACAATAACATGCAATGAAAAATTATAATTATAAAAGTGACATGTCTCCTTCCTCCATCAAGGCATGTTCAGACTTATTTTCCTTATCTCAAACTTGATCTGAATTGGCTCGACGTGTTTCATCTACTGCTGGCACGAGATTGATATCACCCTTATAGTCTGTTGTTTTGCCTACCCTCTTCTCCTCTAATGTGGGTACTTCACTCAGCTAGGGACTTTTTACTTATCACTGCGTGACAAATGCATGCTTTTCATCAAGGTTATGATGCCAAACAATGAGCAAATGTTGTGTCACTCTGTATTTAGCATTTTTTTTAAACAACATACAAGACTATTTACTTTTTTTATTTTTTAAATTACAAATATTAAGAATGTACGGTTCAAGATATCAATAGACTTGGAAGCATCATTGTCTTGCTGGACTACAATGATTTGAGCATGAGTGAATGAAATTGATTATAACGTTAGGGGTTTGCAATCTGCCATAGTCAACAGACTATTTTTTTAGAGCCTAAATCACAATTTGTATTTTTAGAACAATTTATACGCTTTTTTTTTACAGTCCACACTTGGTCAAATTCACCTAGCGTTCAGAACATGAAGCTGACCAATAGGAGGGAAATCATGATTTGATTTTTATTGTCATATCACCCAGCCTCATAATTGTATTTATTTTATTATTTATTCATTTTGTGCGCACCTCATTATGTTAACAGCCCCGTTTCTTCCCCTTTATAGGGAAGGCGTGGAGGTGTTAATGACAGATCTCCAAGTGAACCCTGAAGAGTTTTCCTACGGCCGCTCCAAAATCTTTATTAGGAACCCCAGAACTGTGAGTAAACTATGCACCCTATCCACTCTATAACTCTATAATGCACTCAGAAATGCACTCAGAAACCAAGACAATAGCAAACGTAAACTAGGGATAAAATGTAATTTTAAACTGAATTTATCAGTGCAAAAGTATAAAGGTTGACACTATAACATTACCATAGCAGGACCAGGTAAGCACTGGTTCAAGGATTGACTAAATGCAGAGGATAAATTATACCAGGGGGAAGTCTACAAAATAAACTAAGATAATTGTTTAATGATATGTTATATATAATATATATACAGATTAGATTTAAAATCAAACAAGAGACTAAACCAGGTCTAAACTAATCCGGCCAACCCTCTGTACCTCAAAACCCCATTTACATTTCTTTCCTTGACATCTGTTGTTCGCTGTTATTTATCAAGCCCTGTCCAGTGTGCTCAGCTGGGTACTGTTCTCACGATGTTTGTGAAGCCGGGTGGGCTATGCTCCGAGCCCCCTCTCCAGCAATTAGCATGCAACCACTACTCACAAAACACATGGTTTCACTTATCTGCGCCTTCTTGTACATGGGAAATACGCTAACTTTTGAGGCCTCCAGCATTCAAGTGGACTTCAACCCAACCAGCAAAAACAAAACCCAGAATAGCATGATCTCATAGGAGTTTTGTAATTATGTTCACTATCTGATGGGCTAATCTGCTGTAAATACTCTATATTATTTAAGGATATTAAGTTTTTAGATGACAACATTTCTTGAAAATACTGCTATAATATGAATTGAAAAGAGAGACAAGTGAGTAACAAGGTGGTCCCGACTTAGCGTGGATAAATGGATTGCTAAAGGGAGGGCATCTGTCGTAAAACCTGTATGCTATTCAATGCAGGTACATTAGTAAAGAGAGTATTTGTTGAGATGAGCCCAGAAGGAGGAGGCTAAATGGAGACATGGAGCAATTGCATGATATAGCACTCATTGAAAGTCTTATGTAACACTGCCACTTGAGTTTTGAAGCAGCACCTAATATGGAAAGTTATAGAACATAAGAGAAAAATGTTTTGGTCATGTATGTAATGTGAAAATAGCCTTGGCACATTGTTCAGAAATGCAGTCACATTCCTGATTAAGTACCAACTACCATGTATTTTTATCACAATCCATAGAAGGGTACACTGATTTATGTTATACCATGCAGTCTGAATGGGGCTAGTATCAAGATGTTGAGAAAACGGGAAGCGACTATAATAGAAGAAATGATCAAACATAGTATCAACATTTAAACCGCATGTCTAAAACCAGGGTAAAAATAAGCATCAAATCAAAATTGGGACCAAACTGGGACCAAACTAGGACCAAACTAGGAGCAAACTGGGACCTAGCCAGGACCCACAAACCAGGACCCACAAACCAGGACCCACAAACCAGGACCAAACCAGGACCCAAACAAAGTCTCCAACACTTAACTGGGCTCAAATCAGTCAAAGTAACAAACAAAATGCAGCTCATAGATGGACCAAGATAACAAATAGTAAAAGAGTACATTAGAGTAATTAGCCTGTGTTTCCAAAAAATAACCGGAAGAATCACAAGAGCAGATTGTATACAGAAATCTGCCTGGTAATTGTCCTTCTTTGTCTGCCGTAAAACTGAACAATGTCCTCTATTGTATTTTGTGTTGTAGCTTTTCTTTCTGGAGGAGCGGAGGAAGCAGTGCCTGGAGGACCTGGCCACACTCATTCAGAAGATCTACAGAGGGTGGAAGTGCCGCACACACTTCCTGCTTCTCAAACAGAGTCAGATCACAGTGGCAGCCTGGTACCGCAGATATGCAGTGAGTGGACTTCATGGGTTTCCTGTTATAGGTGCTATTTTGAAGACTTTTACCATTCAAAAGATAGAGGAATTTTATTTCGAATTGTTAACTGCCAAAACTATAAACCACAAATAAAGAAGTAATGATAAGCAAGGCATAAATTAGGACAAAGAACTACACCAAGTCTTATCAGGTCCAATGCAGGTCTTAACCAAACTGTAGACCTACTAGTGAAGCTATAAAAGAGGATGCTCCAAGATATGCAAGTGGATCAGCAATATGAACTTTACTAAACTAACAATGTAGATTTTGGTGGTTAAATTGGAGAGACAACTACAGCTAACCAGCTCTAAATCAGAACTAAAACTGGTCTTATCAAGGTTGACCTCAGGCACTAAAACACAAAGCCAGGCAAATGGTAAAGGTGGACTAGTAGTTATCTAGTAGAGGGTCTGACACCTGCTTGTCTGCATGGAAATGGTATTGCCTGAACTGTTCCGGTATTAAACCTCTCTATTATGGGCCGGTGATGCCAAGTCAGATCTGTGGAGAGGGCAACCCGCTCACAAAAAGAAGGCATGATTGAAAATAAGATCATAAAACCTATAATTGAATAAGGTCAAGATTGGATAATACCATATTGTGGGAGAATCCAAGCAAAGCAATAATATTCTCCATGGAGAGAAGCACTCAAATAGATACATACTGTTCCTGTATTTTAGAAAACAGCATTCATTCCCTTAATTTCTGCAAACAGTAAAGCAAGGCAAGGCATGTTTATTTGTATAGCATAATTTGTACACAAAGTAATTCGAAGTGCTTTACAGAATAAGAAAGACATTAAAATCACAATACAACAAATCAAAACATAAATAGTCATCATAAAATTAACATTAAAAGAAGAGTGCAGAAAAAACCCTTTCAGTCATATGCACAGCTAAACAGAACCGTTTTGAGCCTGGATTTAAACATGTTAAAGCAGAGGCCTGTCTCACATCTTCAGGAAAAGACTGTTCCAGGTTTTAGCTGCATAAAACTGAAACACTGATTCTCCATGTTTAGTCCTGACTCTGGGCACCAGCAGGAGGCCGGTCCCTGAAGTCCTCAGTAATATACATTTATTGTAAAAGTACACTAGTACACTGAAATACAAGTTTTTTTTTACAATTCCCATTTCTATTTTCCCGTATTGCAAGAAGCATTTTTCCATTGTGCTGTTCTATGCCATTCAATCTGTGTTTTCATTTTGTGTTACAGCAACAAAAGAAGTACAAGAGGATCAAGAGTGCTACCACAGTGGTTCAGTCCTACACCAGAGGATGGCAGGTGCGTGACTCCTATGAATTATGCATGTTAAACTCAACCTTAATGGAAAAATCATGACCGAACATATGTCTTTTATGTTTGTTTCTACAGGCTCGCAAACTCCTGAGAGAGCTCAAGTATCAAAAGAGGTGTCAAGAGGCGGTGACCACAATTGCAGCGTATTGGCACGGGACACAGGTACTGAAAAAGCATATGATATCAGAGGGGAGTGCATGAAAAAGCATAAACTAGCCTTAATACTTGTCAACGGGAAAACCTGTTCTTGAAGTATCTGCACTACTTTTTCTATTGTATTCTATGCACTCGACAGTATTACTATACACAGATTAAGCATAACATTATGACCACCTGGCTACTATGCAACCCATATGGAGCAAAAATGATATTGCAAAACCAGTAATTACCTAAACAGTCTAAAGTTAACAACTAAATAAATTGACTAAATGTCCAATTATTTATACTTTGAAAAATAATGACTACTAATATCGTCCATTGATATTGGTGAAAGTTGGTAGAGCGGTCAGCGCCACTGGAGGCAGAAAAATGCTATAAAATTGTGACTATTTACTAGAGGAAAAAAAAAAAAAAACTAAGTCCGAGGTTTTAGGTCTAATATCCAAGTAAATCTAAAGTGGTTCTCAGAATATGTAATTTTTTTCTTAATTCATGTCATTTGAACTTATGTTGGTATTTGTTTTTAGAGTGCATGAGAAGGAGTGCGTTGTGTTATCCTCTCCTGCCAGTGGTCATAGTGTTTTGCCTGATTTGTGTATTCTCAACCAATGCTACTGTTCCCCTGAGACCTTACTCTATTTTCTAATCACGTAACCTGACTTTCCTCTCAAAACTCATCTTTATCCTTTATCCTTTCTCAAATCCTCCACACTCCTACTACCGCTCCCTCCTGCCAGGCTCGAATGGAGTTGAGACGACTTAAACAGGAAAAGAGGAATAAACGTGCTGTGACAGTAATTTGGGCGTACTGGCAGGGAACCAAGGTATTTGTAGTTTGTAGTGTGAGTGCATCCCATCTTGTTGTCCTGTGCTGGATAAGTCCCAGTCTGTCAATCTCCCCGAGTAGAGTAGCGGCCCCTTTGTTATCCACAGTCCCACAGTCATGTTTGTATGTCATTACAAATGTATTATCAGTGTATTTTTGTCCATTCGACTACAGTATGTTCCTTACATGTTAAATGTCTTTATGTATGGGAAAATATAATGCTATTGCTATGCTAGTGTAGACTTAAAGCTACCATCTGCAATTAGATTGGCCGACTCGCACCTATTATCACACTTCTGCACTCGATGCTATCTGTGTTACTTCTGTCTGATAGTGTGCCAGCTTTGGCCTGGTTGAAGAAGATCAGAGATCACAGATGAGCCTGAACAAAGGCCAGGTGAGAGGTGAGAGGGGAGGAGGGAGCAGGTTTCACGTCTGCCATCTACTGGTAAAAAAAAAAAATTGAATAAACTTACAGATGGTAGCTTTAAGGTTAAATGTATAATAAAAAATAAGTATATGCAATTTAAAACAAACACTTAATCGTGTATTTGGAGCTGCCTTAAAGGTGCCCTATGTAACTTTTCTGATGGAGGGTCTGCCACTTGCTTGTCTCCATGGAGATACAATTGCTTGATCTAAAATGTTCCACAGAATGTCCAGACTATAGCTTACTGTGAGAACATATGTTTTTAAGGTATTATTAATAATGACGAACAACATTCTAACATAGCTAAAAGTTCAGTTTTGCATAATATAGGATCTTGAAAAATTGAAAAAATGCAAAAATAATAATAATGTTAATGCCATATTGTGTGGAACATTCCAGGCAATGCAATAACCTCACCATGGAGACAAGAATTTGGCTGACCCTTTACCAGAACAGTTACGTATTGCACCTTTTAATTAGTGAATTTCTCCACTGGGGCATCTATTAATTTCCATCATATGTTGTTAACGCATATATTTTTTTGCGGTAGCATGTTTGTATTATGTAGAATAAGTGACAAAAGTATAAAATTAAGCAAAATATATACTTTTTTCCAATGTAATTAAAGACTCGTAAAGGCTGTCTAAAGATGCTTTTACATGCATAATATCTATAATGAAAAACTCCATAGCACTGCACAAATGTGGTAGTAATTATCCTACCTGCCCATCAAACCTTGTTATGTGTCCCCATCTGAACCATTAACTTGTGTTCAATATTCTCCACCTTTCATCAATGTCCAATGATTTTTACACCTACTCGCTCCTACTAAGTAACCTGACAATTACTGCTGATTGACTTTGAAATTAACCTCCTCCACCGCGCTCCCATCAGGCCCGGCGAGAGCTCCGTCAGCTGAAGGAGGAAGCCAGGAATAAGCATGCCGTGTCGGTCATATGGGCCGGCTGGCAGGGCACCAAGGTATTTAGGAGCCTGGTTTGAAATGTAGTGACTTGCCGCCTCCATTGAACCCCATTCTCACCATTTTTACCCATTCAAAAACACAAAGTCCATTCAAGTCCATCCAGTTTCAGTTCATAATAGTTTTGATGCATAACTTAGACACTGAAGTTTTTAATGACAATAACAACTTTAGCTTTCCCTTATATGTTTAAAGGTGCACTATGCAGCTTTTCACGTGGAGGGTCTACCTCCTGCTTTGCTTATGGCTTTGCGAGAAAAGTTTCACTGTATGACATTTAACTTTATCTCCATGGAGCAAAGCTGGCGATTCTGACTGGCCTAGTTACAGGTCAGACCTGTGGACAAGGGATATTTGAACCTGTAATTGAATAAGTGCAAGATATCCAAGTTTAATACCATACTGTGGAACATTCCACGCAAGGCAATAACATTACCAAGGAGACAAGCAGGTGAAATGTTAAGTACTGCACCTTTTTAAGTAGTGAAATGATTGTAAAGGTAAAAATTGAAGATGTAGTTTTGACACAGGGAAGTTGCACCACTAGACCCGCACAGGTTTGCTTTATCCATCATGCATCTCTCCTGAATGCAGTCTGCCTTTTCTGCATGACTTGTTTTCTACTCCAAATTAATGCATGTTTTCATTTGGGATTTCACTCGTTTGTCAGTAGCATGACTAACTTTTGTTCTTATTTTTAATTACTCACTACTAACCATTATTTTGTTACAATGATTATCTAGGTAAATGGATTGAAGTGCCAAAACCTGTCTGCATTTACAGTACCAGTAAAATGATTAATACTGAATACTATAAAGACCTTAATGCCCAAATTGCAAACTGTTCACTGTTGGTGAAGACTAAATATATTTGCATTGTCAGTTGTTCATTTAAGTGAAGAAACATGCCAGGAGGTTGCCCTTAGTTACCCCAAAAACGTACATTGATAGGTTGAAATTACTGTCCAAAAAGGACTAGTAATTCAGAATAAATTTGTTTTAATTCAGTGTTCATCAGGCTTTTCATGATAAATACTATATCGACTTATTGTTTGATATATGTTGGATGGAACAATAATTTTTGGGGTCAATATTTATTGTGGGTACATTTTCTTTGTATAAGTAGGGAACCTTTTGTTAGTTTTCTGTTCTGCAATTAGATTTGAACTGTACAGGGTTGGATAAAAACTTCTATGGCTCGTTATAGTGTTTAATTCTGCTTTTTATTTATTACTTTTTTTTTTTTTTTTGGTTGGATAAAAACTGTTTAATTCTGCTATTTATTTATTACTTTTTTTTTTTAATATACTAATCATGTTTTAGGGTTATTGTGTCAGTGGCATAAATTTGTTTTATTATCATTTATCGTCTATATTTTCTTCAGCAATATATCATACTTCAAAATGTGTTATCGTGTCAGGCCTAATGTTTATATGTTGATCCTACTTTTGAGTTTTGATATGGAATATATTTTCTGGAAACCAATTACATTTAAATTCGTGCAGTTGCAGTCTAATACATGTATTTGTTATTACATTATGACAATTGCGTCACAAATGAAGATGTTACATAATAGGCAATAACTTGGCTTTTCAGATGTTCAGCTCAAATCCATCTTTATCCGTAGAACCAATTATTTTGTTTTCAAATTCAAGGCACATTCAACCCAGTGGGTCACTCCACTCACACGCACAGCCCAAACACTGCAACAGTTCTGGGTTTCAGTCATTGGGTGCAACTGTGTTTTTGTACGTTCGGTGACCCGCGACACCTCCGGGGGGCGGTGTGGGCGATTTTACAGAAGGGAATGATGGAGGACTCTTGTCACATAACCTCCACTCTCTCACACACAAGAGCTGAGAAAAAGCAGCACAGCCAAGTACAGTGACTGAGGGCCACTAAAAGAGAAACAACAGCGCTAGCAGCTAATGATTACAACGTCAGATTTATGGTCTCATTGTGTATTTATCACATTGTGGGGACCAGCCTCTCGTATGTGTACAAAAATCAGCTCCCCATGTTGTAAATCTTTCATTATGAGATCAACAACATGGTTTAAAATGGGTTAAAATAGTTTAGTGTTTAGGTTAGACCAGTAGGGACTATGGTTAAGGTTAGGATCAGTCTCAAGGAAATTAATGTAACGTCCCCAAAAATTATGGAAACTCAACAAGTTATCAATCTCTTGCCTAAAAAGCAAACATTCTTACTGTGAGTGGGCTCTCTTGTCCATAGAATTGACCTGTAACTTGGCCTGGTGGCTTGTCTCTATGCAGATAGAGAAGTTGTTTATTGTCTTGCTATGAATGTGAAAAATCCCAGGCAAAGAACTAATACCTCCATGGAGATCAGCACATGGTAAATCCACTTGAAAAGTTACATAATGCACCTTTTAATAAACTACAGTCTTCAGTATTAATCAAACCACAACGACGAGCACTCATTTTCCTGGTACTGTAATTCGATTTAACTTTGTACGTTTGGCAAATATAATCTCTTTTCTCTGCTCATCTTTTCCCTGCCCTCCTCGGCACAGGCACGTAGGGAGCTGAGGCGGCTGAAGGAGGAGGCCCGTCGTAGGCATGCAGTCGCTGTCATTTGGGCCTATTGGCAGGGACTCCAGGTACCCCTTCCAAATCTGCGGTTCGGCCTTTATAGAGCATGCCATCCACCCAGGACTCTGTATAACGTGTTCTTTCCCTCCATCTGCCTTCATACATACGACCTCACCATGTTGCCATTTTCAGTCTAGGAAACTTTTTGATATAGGACTTAACAAGTTTAAGTTTATACAAGAAAATAAAATGCATATTGGGCTATATAAGGCTTCAAAATAGACACGTGATAACTAAATGAATTCATGTCTCTAAATTACTCATAGTGGATAGTGTAAACTAGACTAGACTAAACTAAACTAGCTAGAGCCCAAATATTTACACTTTTTGTAAATATTACACTGATACTTTGTTTGGGTTGAACAACTGCTTAAAGAAAAGAGATAAAGCTTTATTCTAACACTCAAGCGTGAAGACGGCACTGCGCAAAATGTGACTAAACTGGTCCCTTATCAGTTAGCAGTAAAACAATGTGTTAAATGTTTAAAATAAATTTCTGTTGATATTATTTTTCTTTATTTTACTGTTTATAGAGTGCGCACTGCTCTGTTTAATTAAAATATAGTAGTCTCAAATCATATATTTTGGGGGAAAATTATAAAAAATGTACCCCACACAACTTATTAGAAATATCGCCATCGGTCATGAATAAAATAATGTTGATCAATGTAGTGTAAACTTTGCAGCTAACTGGCCACTGCCCCTTTTCTGGAGCAGTTTACCAAGTATAAAAGCCATTTTGCTTCACTGAAAGGGCAATGTTAAGATGTCACCTTTGGCATACTGGCTGATGTATTATGCCGTCAGTTAGTTAGTTGATACGTTACAAAGTTACTGCCCGTTGTGTAAATAATGTTGCAATCAAATATAGTTAATCTGTAATAAGCTTTCACACCGTACCCATGTAACAGTAAAAGCTAGATACTTCCTGATATCTCTTATGTAGTTGGTATTATTCATTTTTCTATCTGCAGCTCATGCACAATACCTTCTGGTCAATAGACGAATAGGGCTAGAAAGACGACCATTAGATATTTATTTGACTGACAACCACACATTTTCTAGGTTGTGATAGAAAACCAGAATATATTTAAATGTAGTTTGACACCTCTCAAAACTGTCGAGATGTCTAGCCCCACATTTCAATATTTCTGTCAGATAGATTCTATCATCGTGAGTCGGTCTGTGCTGTGTCAGTCAGCCTGTCTTCAACCTCTCCAACTTTATATCTGCTTGCATTGTCTCTATACTCAACCACTAACCCATTTTCCAGCAGTTTTACATTTTTGTCCACCCGTAAACTCTTGCAACACTTTTAATTTCTTTTTAATTTCTTTCCATTTTAGGAGTTGCGTGTCCTGTTTTATGTAATCATCTGTTGTGTGCCTGCTTATCTGTTAATCTTTTCATTATAATAATTGACCACAACATGTTACCCACTGCACCTGTTCACAGCTCAATTTGTACAATTTAGGCCAATGTGATAAACACTATTGACTTTTCCCTCATTAATTCAACAGCAATCATTTTAATTACAATTATTTCTCGCAGCATGGAGTGAGCCTTGTTGCTTCCAGGTGTTCAGTGTTTGTAACTAACTAACCCCTTGTCTGTTTTGTAGCCGTCTCCAAACCGCCGTATTGCATTCAGTGTCGGTCTATAACTTTTTGGCCTCCTATAAACTTGCCGTACTTGGCATTAGCGGGTGATTGAATGTGTTTTGTTTAATGTTTTTGCTGTAACAGGTGCGCAGAGAGTACAGGAAATTCTTCAGGGCAAATGCAGGGAAGAAGATCTACGACTTTGTCATCCAGCGAATTGTAAGTAGGATTCACCTGCACAATTACAATTTTTTTTTTTTTGTTCTAAAACGATAAAATGTCACACTATGGCTTGGGCACAATTTCCAGATGAATTATCAAAGTTAAAATAAAACTAAGCCACTTATTATAACCTGTTTTGGAGCAACAACCTACTTTGTCAGTTATTTCAACTTGTCATGTTATCAATATTTTGAGTGTCAGGGTGATCATTTTCGGAAACTCTTGATAATAATTGCAGAGATATTGTTTATAAATTGGTCTATAAAACTACATTATTTGAAAACCAGCTCTACATATTGTGAATCATGTACTGAAAGGTTGTCTTATTGGTTTTTTTGGGGTTTTTTTTAGCTAAATTGTACAAAATTGAACAGAAAGTCAAGCAGCGAGTGTAAATGAGCTGAAACCGTGTCTCTGTGTGTGTCTGCAGATTCAGAAGTACTTCCTGGGCCTGAGGAGCTCCATGCCCTCCATGTCTCCCATCGACCGCAGCTGGCCCAACAGACCCTACCTGTTCTTAGATCAGACCCACACAGAGCTGCGCCACATCTTCCACCTCTGGAGGGTCAGAAACACAAATCTCTCGAACCGTTTTCAGCCAAACTGCGATTTGATTTCTATAATATAAACATCTGTGTGCTGTAATTATTAACCAAGACACAGCATAAGCATCTTATTTTTCATAGTGGTTCATTCCAGAAGGGATTACTCTATATATTTAAAAGCTGTAATTAAGCATAATCCATTTTGGGTTTACAAGAGCACATCAACATTTTTTTTGTTTTGTTTTCCAGTTAAAGATATACTGTATACTATATGTATACACTATAAAAATGTCTTGATTTAACATAACTTTGACTTCACTGACTTTACCAAATGTAAAAATATCCAGTCCAAATCTGAATTATATGTTTTTGTTTTCAGTGCAAGAAATACAGGAGCCAGTTCACAGAGGAGAAGAGGGCAGTTTATGAGGAGAAGCTGGAGGCCAGTGAGATCTTTAAGGATAAGAAAGCTCTGTATCCAAGCAGGTAAGCAGCTACGACGAATGGTGTAGGCCAAAATACATAACAGTGAATCAACTTTTTCATTGTGTCTTGTAGAAAGATTGTGTGGAATTGAATGGTGCAAAAGTTACGAAATATTTCCCCATGAGTCAATATTAAAAAGGCAAGTCATGGTGTGTGTGTTATGTAGCTGGGAGCACAGAAAGGTGAAGTTAGGTGAGGTAGAAGTTGCGTGTACAAAATTAATCTTTCTATTAGGTTTCCTTGGGCATCTGTAGCTGTATTAATTTTGCAAATATTTAACTAAAACTTGGCACCACAGAACAAGTTAGATTTATGTACATTTCAATTATATTTTAATCTGATTTAAACCTGATGATAAATGTACTAAAAAACTTCATCCATGTTTAATAGCTTACATAGACTTCAACTTGCTTATTTAAAAGTGAAAATGCTACTTCTTTTTAAATGCTGTGTTGGTAAACTTTTCAGTATCGCATCAATCCAGCTCCTAGTTGTTGTTAAAGGGCCAATTTATAATCGTACATGTACATGTTTGAGAGTGAACTCTTAACCCAACCTACTTGGTCCCTTCTTTCACACAAATGTTGAACCGTTAGAAGAAATAAGTTGGTCAGGTACAGTCACTTTTGATTCACCCAATGTGAGCTATGTGTCAAAAAGTAAAACAACTGGGCCAACCATAGTGTAAAACCATAGTAATGTTACTGTCTTTTACTTTAATTTTCTGCACAAATAATATATGTGCAATTTATTTCAGTGTGAGCCAACCATTCAAAGGCGACTACCTGGAGATCACCAAGAATCCCAAGTACCAGAAGCTGAACAATGCGGTGGAGGAGAAAGTGCTATTGGCCGATGTGGTCAACAAGATTAACCGGGCCAATGGAAAGGTAATGTCACTAAATGATACATGCGTTACAGCTTAAAAATGTCATTAAAATGAACCAGGAAGAACGGTCCTTTCCGCAAAGTTAAGCACAAAGTCTATTAAGTCTGCGTTACAGAATAGTGCAGTAATTCTGTTTGACATTTTAACAACGGCGTGTTTTTGGTTCAGCAAGCAGCAGACGTGTGCCGAACAGGGGATATGTATAATTTAGGCTTTTCCTGTTTTAACCATCAAACAGACTGGGAACACTAGGCTTATGTCTTTCTGCATCGTATTAATAAGACAAATGAATAAGTCGGTGATGGTTTTGAAGTGGAAATCAACACCAACATGATTAAAGACAAGACTTGGGTATGTTTGTATTATTATAAAAGTATGAATTTATCAAGCATTGTATTGTTTTCTACATTTCCCGATGGTAGTTTTAACATCTACAAACCTGGATGTAGCTATACTGTTTTGTCTTCACTAGGGAGCACTCGCATACAACAGTAAGCATAAAAAATGCCCTGACAAAAATGCTTCCAAATATGTTTTACCCTTTAATGGTAATTTATTTATTTTATAGGCCTTTGTTGTGAATCACTGTGTATTGTTTAAAAGGGTAGTACTAAATAGGCTTAGTTATACCATGGGATGTAACAGTATTTCAATCGATGAATACAGCATTATGTTCTTCTATAAACATTTCTGTGCTTTCTATTTTCAGGGCACAGCACGGATCTTCCTCCTGACCAAGAAGAATGTGGTTTTGGCCGATCAGAAAACAGGTCAGGTCAAAGCCAGCGTCCCCTTACCAGACGTGTCCAGTGTCTCTGTCAGCACACAGAGTGACGGCTTCTTTGCTCTCAAACTCAAAGAGGTAATGGATGTTTTATCATAAATTTAATTAATAATTGTTAAATTGTCTATTTGCATTCTGGGTAGTTCTGAGATATTGAGATTTAAAGTTCTGACCACTCAATGGAATCAGGAAATTGGTAAAATGTTTTAGGTTTCAAGAGCAAAAATCTAATATTTCACAATCTTGCTAAAAGTGTACAGAAGGTATCAAATTGTCTGTATTATATATGAGTTGGCCCTGTTAACAGTGATGTAACGTGTTGACATGTGGCGCATTTAAGCTACAGTTTTCTTTTATGAGGTAAATTGAGTACTTCCTGGTTTCATAACTTTTTCATTCAGTGCTTTTTGTTCATATTATGGCTAAAGGATAAACCGTAAACAGGAAATACTGTGTTACGCAACCTGTTGACTTTGTTTTCAGAACAGCTCCGTATGAGCTGAAAAGGCTTTTGTTATCCTCATTCAACCTCATTAAATTGTAAATATGTTTTTTTTCCCTCTTCCAGGGTGCTGCCTCAGCTGTTAAAGGAGACTTTTTGCTAAGCAGTGAACACTTGATTGAAATCATCACAAAACTTCACCGCGTTGGGACCACAGCCGCAGACATGGCGCAGCTCAATATTGACATTTCTGACGAGTAAGATAAAACTTCACAGTAAATCACATTTGTTTTTATTTATTCATAATTATGTTTCACTTAATATATGCGTATTTAGTTTAGGATTATTTCTGAAAAGGCAAACCATAATACATCAGATGAAATCCATCAGTGTTTTACATATACACTGATGTTATGTTTTTATGTTGTTTTTTTTTTTAAACAATACAAAGGAAAGAAAAACTATGAACACAAACAAATGTGACATGGTTTAGTTTAGGTTATTGTCACTTTTGAGCTTTGTATATGTCTCTCCCCCCTAGCATAAAACATAAAGTTGCATATTAGTTTTGGATATTATTTTCACTGATATGTACCGTATATCATAACAATAACAATTTTATCATACATGCTAGATAGTTTTCCAATATTGATCCATCCTAATCTGTTTTTTCATTTGTGTTTTCATAGGTTTTTGGTGCAGTTCAAACAGGACAAAGTGTGCGTTAAATTCATTCAGGGAGCTCCAAAGAACGGCAACAGCGTGTCATGTAAACGCAAAAATAACAGACTTCTGGAGGTGTCTGTCCCGACTACAGCTGCTTAAAACGCCCCCTTGTCCCATAGATGGGGACCGTTACAATCCATACACACACTTTGTATTTTGGCCAACCTCCCTGTGCCCGAAAGCCAAACAAGAACTTTATAATAGACCAGCTGTTTTTCCCTTTGAGTCTCCTCTTATCAGATGGCACCGCTGTAGTTGTTGCCATGTGCCACTATGTGCAAAGGAAGCTCTGATATGGGGTTACGTGCCACTAAATGTTGCCTACACTGTCAAAAGGAAAGTTTATAATAGTTTAAAATGACTTGACTTCTGAATATTAATATTTTTAAGCTTAAATTTGACAAATTTCATTTTTTTTCTACTTCTAATAACAATGATGCTGCTTCAACTAAACTCAAACTTGTATAGCGCTTTTATGAACACACAAAGCTTTACAAGGACAGAAAGGACAAACAAATTATTATATTAGTGGACATAGAAGCATAACTAGTGTCTAATATTTCACTAGGTTAAATATACCCCCGTTATGAAGGGGAGTAAAAATGTACATCTTGAACTTACTAAAACATATATTCTAATAGAAAATGCTTTTGAGTGAAATATGATTTTTTTTTTGTCTAATTATGAATCTAAATATGTCAAAAGTTATATCAATCAAATCAAATATTATAATCTGAATTCAAGTAATTTTAACTAATGTAGATATTGCCTTTTGCAGTGTAGACGGCATCAAATGGGAAATTGTGTAAAAAAAAAAAACAACAAAAAAAACAAAACAAAACCAAAAAAAAAAAAAACATTCTAATAATTGTACTCTCTTTGTATTGAGGAAGAGATGGGACACACTTCAGTCTCAAGTGGCCCCAAGTTATGCATTAGTCCACTGCACTTGTTTCTCACTTCGATTTAACCAAAAGAGAACGACATGGAAAAATGATTGTATGTTATGTTTTCTATATAAAACAAAGCACAGCGGGCCATTGAAAAGCACCAATGTAATTTTGCAACCAGTTTTTGTACCTGCTTTTCCTACGTATGTGCCATTGTGAAGTGTCATTTGACTGTATAGTGGAATATATAGGATACATAGACCACATACTGTAGTTTAGTAATAAAGGATTTTGTTGCCAAGACTTTTCAACCAACTTCTTAAGGCAGATTTTTTTATGTTCTTGACACTACACATAACAAACTTCCACTGTCTCAACAATGCCAATATTGAAACATTTGCTAATCACTGTAAATTATTTTTATAAAAAGCTTTGTAAGATGCTTAAAGGGATGGTCCAGTATTTTATCAAATTGGGTCTATTGGGTATAAGCTTTGTACTCTCCATGGGTTTCAGAGTGATGAAAAATTAGGAGCTTAAATAGCAATTAACAATTCAAAATGTGATACTCTATCTTAGTCCAATGAGATTCATCTGGTCTTCTGTTAATGTATTTTAATTATTTTTTCAGACCAAGGTTTAGTTTGTTTTCATACCTGACAGTTTCGACTGCTCACTAACGGTCTTCCTCAGAGTGGTCACGTGATGTTGCTGTGACGTGTCCGGTCAGCTGATTTAAACAGGTTTTGGTGCGGTCTTCCTACTGATGGAGGCAGGACAACAGCGCCATCTGCAGTCCGATTTCTTCAGGACTGATGGAGGCAGACAACAGCGCCATCTGCAGTCCGATTTCTTCAGGACAGTATTCCAGGTGTGAGAGAGTAAAAAAGCCCCCTCGTCCCGGTTTAAAGTCAATGTCAGGTATGAAAACAAACTAAACCTGGGTCTGAAAAATGAAATAATACTCTATCTTTTCGATCTCAAAATGTCACATATAAAAGTCAACTTAAACCCACAAATTGGTTATCATGAAAGACATAGGCACTAGTATTTCTTTTATGTAGAGCTAGTAACAAGTATAAGCACAACAATGTAATATGACTTCTACTTTTGCTATTAAGCCTATAATATTTGTAAATGATTCTTTCTGCATGTTGATATGGTACACCTGAAATAAATTCTACCACACATTTAACCAAATTGAATGGAAAAAGGTAACTCACTGTACACATAAACCATGAACATCATTTTATCACAAATATTTTTCTAGTCAGTCCATTACCCAGCAGGACTTTGCCTCTGTGACATTGCTTAAAAAACTACCCAAGCTAGACCCACATTTTCAAAATACCAAACTATCTCCTTAAGTGGTTTATTATTGTGGAAAGTTGACCAGAATAGGCAATGGTACCCAATTCTTCCCTTCCATCATTAGCTTCCAAGTTTTGTACTAAAGACTTTGGTGCACAGTTAGGAACTTTTCTCTGGCTATTTTTTTGTGCAATAAATAAACTTTGATCATATCTTTTATAGCATTTAAAGGCAGTACTGACCTTTAGCGCTCACTGTGCATTAGCTGTACATTGGCTGTAATCCTGGCATGGACGAAAATGCTAGTTATCTACCTTTTCATAGCTGTGTTTGTGAACTGATTAATATTGCAGCTTGACTATGTTACGCTTGACCCTATCTGACCTAATGTGTGCTTTTGAAGGCAAGACCAAATAGATAATTGGACAAATCATGGTATTTTTGTGTACAAATTTGCTTTAGCTTAGCTCAAACAACGCAAACGCCAAATTGTGATATCATTCAGGTGTATTTTTAATGAAATTGTGGTGTTTTTCAACTAAGGGTTTGTATAACTTAGAAAAAAAAATGGGATATGATGAAATGTACATTTAAAAAAATAATAAAAACTGGGTGTTGAAACTGGGATATTTTACTAAAAACAATACTATTTGAGATGGAATTTAAATTGCTCTCAACACCTGCAACAATCTTTTGCCAGTAATGTTGTTGTGCAATTTGCTAATTATTTTTTTGTATTTACATTTTGTACCAACTTTGTTCTGTTGAGGGATCAACACATAAATTTGATATAAAGTGTTAAGTGTGTTTTGTTTTCAAATCACTTTGACAAAAAAATACTTGCGCTGAATGCTAGTTTTGAATATTTGTACTACGGCTCTGCACAGTTGTATGCATTTTTTGCTAAGAATGACCATTTTCCTTTCCTATCTCTTCTTGTGTATTTGAGAAAGTGCTGCAGTTGCAAAGATGTCTGCATTCTCGTGTGCCTAATGTTAACCTGTGCTGAAGACGGATATGGACTTGTTTCAGTAGAACTCAGTGTAACATTTACAAGTAATCTTTTTTTAAATTAAATATGTAATAAATATATTGATGTGAAACGCCTCTCTTCTTTCAAGTCTTTGAATGTGCTGTGCAATTATGACAGGGTTTGTATATGGACATTACTTACATTTAAAAGGGATGTAATGTATAGACTATTGCCACACAGTTAACTGAATGTTAGTTCATGTCTTCATGTAAAAAAAAAAAAAAAATCTTCACAAATGACTTGTAACTTCAGCATCACCTGCTTGTTTGTTTCCTTGGAGATACGTCTAATGCCATACTGTGGAAATTCCATGGCGATAAGCAAATGGTTGACCCTTCATAAAGTTTCATAAATGACCTTCAAATCATCCTTTAGCTTTTCTCTTGCACTAGTTGCAAATTTGTCCCTGGAATGGTCTTCCCAGTGGACCCATTTATGTAATCAACTCTTTCAGGTATTCAAAGCCATGTGGGAACTCTGGAAATTAACAGCAAATAAAAGGCACATTTATATATCTTTGCAAATTCACAATCACCATCACACACATTCCTTTCCCGTTTGCGCCTCGTTGGTTTCATTTATCAGCGGACATTTGCGCCTTGTTGCAGCTCCAGATGTTTTGCATCACG
>KN484492.1:128196-138359 GCA_000787095.1 Periophthalmodon schlosseri
AGTGCTTTTTACTGGTGAGCCCTGACAGAGGACCACAAGGTTAACCTCCCCATTTGTGAATGAATACAGGCCAAATGAATGGCTCTTTTATGGGCAGCACTAGAGCTGCAAGAATTAAACCACAAGTGAGGTCTTCAGTCCTGTCTCGTTATACTGTTTCAGATAGCACTTTCTCAATTTGTAGGTTAAGTATTTTGTCAGCGTGAGTAAACAGGATTGCAGATTATTTAAAAAAACCCAACAGAACAATGTTATTATATTAAGAAATTTGGCTTGCAGTCTTTATTAGACAGGACAATGAACAGAATGAATGAATTAATTATGGTTCTGATGCCATTAAGGCTGCAAAAGTATTCAAATACTAATCTGGATGCTGTTGTGTTTATAAAAAGAAGTTTGTTTTTTTTAATCTTTGTGGTTGTCAGTATCAAGTATTCAGTCTATTCTTTATTTTCAAAATTCTACGTTTTGTATCATACAACATCAGATGTCATAGTAAATGTACTATGACCACACATGTCAGTATACTTTTATAAATCAAATTAAACTGAACACTGTTTTTAGCAACTGTTGTTTCACGGCGTATGAATTATAAAGGCAAAATTGCTTATAAAAATTTGTTCCAGGCAATCATTGTATCTATGTAATGACTATAAATCATGCTTTTATCTTCCCAACACAATATCTAAGATGGTGAGGTGTGAAATTTACAAAGCAGTGTCCATAATCTTATCTAAGCAGTTGTTATGTGCAGCCGGATATCATAGTTTTAAAACAAACTTAATAAGTGTCCAGATCTATCACTGTTTATAATAAGGAACACATCACAGACAAATAATTATTTTACAGCTTGTTTTACAATCGCTGGTTTCTCCCTGAGCCCTGCAGTGCGGTTAAGTGGTGAGCTCTTATGGGGAGTATACAAGCAAGCAGAAGCAATAATCACCAAAGCCCTAAATCATAAAAGTGTCCATTATATTGATACCAATAGACCGCTGTCCAGCTTGAGTTTATTCAGCCAGGACTAAGGGATATGAGAATTTGAAGCTTTTTTGTGTTGTCATATTTGCCACTTTATTCATCAAACTTAACATTCTTAAAATTTATGATATTCATATTTAACATATTTGTATTTTTATGTATACAGTTTTTATAATAGAACCACCATCCCTGAAAATTTCACATTTTACTTTAAAATGAATGCAGAGATTCATAGATACAATACTGGTCAATCACACAATTTAGATGTTCCAAATTGTGTCACATTAAGAGCTCAGTTTTGCCTACGATGCAGAGACTGTAAAGTGTGAAGTTTGATATGTTGTGTGATATTTCATGGTAATATTTGATAATCATTCCATTGTGGGTTGTTTCATTGAATTTTAATCCAGGTTTGAATTTAATGATTTTTTTTTAAGGTGCATAAATGTAATTTTAAAGTAATGCACGGCTATAATGTTCAATTTTTTATAAGGTGGAGTTTTTAATATAAGCCCTTTTGGGTTTTTTGCCACTTCCTGCACCTACTTTTTTGTATACTGTGCCCTTTATATTGTTATATGTTATATAGTAAGTGCAAAATAATATAAATAAATGAGTTCAAAGGTGGGTCTGAATCAACATACCTTGATACCATTTACTTTTGTGTGATTCTTGCTGGTTTTTTCCCTGTCCTGTAGACTGTTTGACATCAACCTGTCAGGGGACTGAAGATGGAAATTAGCCACGATGGCTATAATCTTTACATATTAACATTTTGAAGTATTACGCCAAATAGACTCTTGTGAGCTTTAAGTCATGCTATAATGCTGTTACCTCCTCAAAAACATACCTGGAGTTGTGTTTTGTTTCAGTTACACATGTTTGAGTAACACTTTATTATTAGTTGGTCACCAAAGCTCATAATGCTCCGTCCCACCTTGTGATGTCATTTAGTGGTAGTTTTCAAGTTGACAGCTACCTTTTACCTTTAGTTCAGAAGAGATTTTGAATTCCATGGCTGAAATCATCCAATTGATACCTTTTACTTTAGTTCAGAAGAGATTTTGAATTCCATGGCTGAAATCATCCAACTGATTCTAGTGAAGGTGCAGTGTAGGTGAGTTTAAAAACACAGTGGAGCACTTCTTGTACATGACACATGACATCACAAGGTGGAACAGAGTGTTTTCGTTTTGAGTGAAGAACTCAAAAATCATGACTGGCACTTTTTACATCCACCATAGTCATAGCTTCTTTCGTCAGAGACATGGGATTGATCTAACCACTTTAATAAGTTAGTTATCATTACAAATGTCCAAAGTTTCATTTCAATGGCACTGAAAAATATAAATAGAGTCATGCTAAGTTAGTTAAAGTTTAGTGATTCCTGCTCGGTGGTTGAACAGGTGCTAATGTGTTTGCTTTTGAGGTGAGATCAGTTGGTTTTCCCAGGAACGATACTCTCTCTTATCTGTCCAGACTAAACTGGCAGGAAATCACCAGTATATCTCTCACCCTGCCCTATCAAAAGTTACTAATGCCTTGTACTTTAGGTATTTCTATTGCATGTGTCTTGTAAAGATTTTGACAACATTTGACAGCTCTAAATGTTAAAACTTATTACATAGTGAGGTAGGAAATATCTTGGTTTTATATACTGATTTGTGAGGAGACAAAATGAGTTTATTGGTTGCCACTTTATAGCCGCAGATCACACCATAAGGCCCAGATAACATGTGTCATCTGTAGCAAGCTGTAAACTCTGGTAATAAAGATTTGCTCATAAAATGATTAATTTCTTCAGATGACTGTAATAAATGTAACAACCATGTATCATGTGTACTTACAACGTTTGACTATTGTAGTTCACACTTACCTGGAAGAAGGTTGCGCCGGGGTCATGAGAGAGACAAAGAGAAGGGGAAAGCGGTCTACTTCATGCAGATGTGGAGCTCATAAACTTAACTTGTGAATTATATTTTGCTTACAGAAATATAGTGTATGCACACTGCAGATTCATTTAGGCTATAGTAGAAACTTGAAGTGTCCAATAAACAGCAAACGATTCTTTCAAAATGGAAATATTTAAAGGTACAGTATGTGACTTTCTGGAGTTGGCACGTCACCTGCATGTTTCCAAGGAAATAGAAAATTAAAATCACTTCGGAACATCCTCAATAGAGATAGATAAGATTTATGCCAGTATAAATGGAACAGTATAAAGGAAGAACATCTCCATAAAAACAAGCAGGGCAATTACAGGTCAAGCAGGGCATTTAAGAGGTTTGAAGATGCAAGCCTGTTTACGTTTTTGTTTTTGTTTTTTCAGTGCAATAAACACAACCAAAATATAACAAACATACAAACAAATAAAATAAAAATGCTTTTGTTTTAATCTTTTTGGGGGCTAGAAAGTTACATACTGTGGTTTTATGGTTACTTGTATGCTTTCATTCTGGAGAAGCAAAATGTTTGAATATTTGTCAGGCAATAATGGGCATAATGTTATACAACATTATTATTATTCAGACTCTTATAATCCACTGTGTTATAATAGGTGGCCACACAAATTATTAGCCTATCCATTATTAATTCATCAAAATTGGCTAATTCCTAGTGGTAATTTTTAACCTATATGTGTTGAAGACAGTTGCTTTGGCAAGTTTTTCAATGCCTATTTAACCACTTTAATTAGCCTGTAGCCTGTCCTTTTACTTACAGTGTGGGCTTTTGTAGATTTTACACACAAGAGAGGCCCTTAGGAATATTAGCCTGAAGGCCGTTAAACCCAGCCTCTTTGGAGCTCCGGCCAATCACAGCCCAGCAGATATTAAGAGGTGCCATTGTATGTTTTTACGCACGGGATTGGAGTGGATCAGAAGAGTGTCGGGTTTTCAGAGGAGAGGTATGACAACAGAGCTCAAATAGAAACTTAACAAAAGCCACTCAGAGCGAAGTGGATAAGGCTGTTTCTTTGGTAAAGCTTTAGATTTAGTTAATACAATGACGGCCACGATGGAGAAGTCTAAAAACTTTCGCATTGAGGCGCTTTTGGCACATGACGCAGAGCTCCGAGTGGACAGCGACGGAGGCTCCCCGGAACGGTACAGTATGAGCCCCAGCGGCAGTCCCGTGTCCCGGCGAGGCTCAGAGACGCCATCTCCGCCCTCCCACCCGCAGAACACCCGTCCACTTCAGCCCCGAGTCCTGTCAAAACCACCGCTCATCAGCCTGCCCCAGCCCGGCCTCGGTCACTTGCCACACGGAGGAATGTTAGGAGTTCATCCCGGCTCTGTGTACCCTCTGGCGGCTTTGGGAGGACAGCACCCCGCCTTCCTCTACCACGGTTTTCCAGGCCTCATGCACCCGTACGCGGAGCATCTGAAAGGGGCGTCTCTGTCTGGAGGTGTCCCCATGGAGTCGTGGATCAGAGCGGGAATGATGATGCCCAGACTGGGAGAGTACGGAGGTAAGCAGCACATCGTAACCATTAAGGTTAACTTAGAATTAACCCATAATATGTGAATTCTGAAATTGATTGTCAGTTGCATTTATTTATTTAGTGAAAAGGGGAGGATAAATTATGTATTTCCAGTTGAATGACACAAAGTACTGGGAGAAACAAGTGGCAATGTGTTGTTATAACTTTTTTTTTTTTTCCAACACAACTGCAACTAAAATTCAAGGTATCTATAATTTAATGAACAATCTGTATGCAACTGAAGACTATAGCCAAGAGGTTTAAGGTGTATTCCTATGGGAGCTCTGTTTATATCCCTGGCGATGTTATTGCTTTGTCTGTAATGTTCCACAGTATGGCATTAAACTGATCTATTTGGCTTTTATTGTTAAAAGTAAAACATTCATCTAACTGTAACTTGGCCTTGGTCTGTTTAATGCCATACTGTTTAATGGAATACTGTGGAACATTCCAGCCCGAGCAATAACATCTCCAAGCAGGTGGCAGACCCTCCATCAGAGAAGTTACAGAAAAAAAACCCAGTTAAGTCACAGGCATTTGTTTGTTGAATTACTACAGCGTTTAGATACGCTTGTGTTATTGAATGCACCGTGACATTGAGATGCTTGAGGACAATTAGCTCATAAAACCAACGTGCGGCGTTTACAGCCTGGTTCCACCTGTAACTGACCAATACTACTTCATCAATTGATAACATTTATAGTGTTTTCATTAAGGTAATGGACCCATGTGGTGTTTTATGACCCATCCGGAGCAATATCCTCTCACTGCCTGTATACATCATGACTATAAATGTTTACAAGCCCCCACACAACTCACAGGGGCAGGGAGCAGCACAACATAATGCATCTTAATAATAAAGATAATCATTGCATCCTTATCGTCTTGTCCCCCTTGCTCCAAATGATTTGTACAACACAGTAATACTGAATTTAACTTTTTTTTCCCCTCGTCCTTCAGCCCAGGCACAGGCAGGACTGCTGGGGAAATGCAGACGTCCCAGGACAGCCTTCACCAGTCAGCAGCTTTTAGAGTTAGAAAACCAGTTCAAACTCAACAAGTACCTGTCCAGACCCAAACGCTTTGAGGTGGCCACGTCTCTCATGCTCACAGAAACTCAGGTATTAAAAACACATTGCAAAAGTTATACTTGTAGACATAAACAAAAGAGAAAGTAATACAATGGACAGTAAATTTTCCACTTGACACATTTAAAGCAGACCTATTATGCAAAATCGACTTTTCAGAGCTTTTAAGCATGTTATAGTTGCTTCCCCTCACCATTTACTCTCCCAAAGTTGTTTCTGGAGTGATTCATGCATATTTGCGCAGTCTTTAATCTGTTATTTTCAAGTCACCATATTGCTGATTAATCTCCATTTTCATTGCCACCAGCATATGCCCAATGCTCTATACTTCGTTCTCCAATTTTATTTTCTTAATCAGAGATACGGCAGAGTCACATAGTCATTTTGGTACAAATGAAAAAAAATCCGCTACTCGTTAGCATGATCTGCAGCCATCCATTGGAGGTGCCGACTCTTTGTTGTGATGACGTTTACGGCGACGTCAGCTCCCACTGGGCACCGCAGTTTTCTAATGGGGAAGTCAGCAGACTTGTTTCTTTTATTAAGTCGTTTTAGATTAATATTGCAATTTAAAATGTGGAAATTATAACATAATGATCTACAGGTGTCACAGATTATAGGTATATAGCAGACACAGCACAAAAGGTTTTCTTTAAAACTTGATGTGTCTACTGATCTACATCTAGCCTCTGTGCTCTGGACCTTGGGAAATCTTAGATATTAAGACAATAGTTTCATATGTATAAATAAGCATATGTAATCCATATGTATATATAATCTGAAAGATTCAATCCCCAAGCCACATGGACCTTTATGTGCAATGGGATGACCTCTGGGGCCTGAACTCCCTGAATTTGATTATGAATCTCAGTTCAGGTATTATATTCACAGTAAAAGGAAACAATATCATACAGAAGTCTATACACCTGCGTGCATATATGCATAGTGCATAGTTGATATTTGGTAAAAATTATATAGGTCTACAGTGCCCAGGGTCATATTAGGATCCTGGAATGTTCCACACATTTGACACAGTGTGCTTTTCATGAAATATCCCTAGTTATGTTTTAATTTCTGCAGGTAAAGATTTGGTTTCAGAATAGACGCATGAAGTGGAAGCGCAGCCGCAAAGCAAAAGAACAACAGGAAAATTCACTGAGTGACGAGATTCACTGCTCCAAAAGTCCGGGAGACTACCACAACTCCAGTATTGATGATGAGGAGGACATTGACGGAGAGGACGAAGAGGAGAAAGAGGAACTACAAGCACTGAGGGCACCATTCACCAGACACACACCAGCAAACTACAGCTCTTACTCTGAGGAGGAGGGGGAGGAGAGGGACCCAAGAACAAGAAATGGTGCCTTTCCATGATTCACAGCTTACAATTCGGGTATGTCTATGTACTTCAACTGTGGATGCACAAATACTGTTCATACAGAAGAGGGTGTTATTGTGACTTTTCACACAAGACCAATGAAACATGCAATTATATAGGCTAGTGATGTTGCTGTCAAAAGTTAGAGAAAGTTTAATCAGTTAGGCTATATTTTGCAAGTGCATGAGGTACATTTACAAAAGTACTTGAAAACGGACATTGAAAGGTGAATGTCAGTGTTACATTGTTCTCAGGGCTTCCCCTTTTTACATGCAAATAGAGAATGTTCAGAAAAAAATACTGAATTGTAAGAATGAAATGATTTATGCTCTTAATATGTGCCATGAAATACTTTTTTTGTATATTTAATTTGTTATCATAAAATGCATGTTAATTTTATTTGGGAAATTGGTAGGTCTTAATTATTTTGGCATTCATTTTGATGTGTATACTGTTGACATGTGAATGCTAAATTGTTGTCGTTTTATTTAATATATATATAATATATTTACTTTAAAATGGTAATGTTTGTTTGTCTTTGTGGAAATGTATTGTTTAAAATAAAATTCTTTAATGTCTCTGTGCCACATTATTTACATACATTATAAAGTTACAACAAACAGATAAACGGGTTGACTGACTCGTTTAAATTTAAGTTATGTGAACTGAAAGTATGAAAATGAACTTAAGTTCTAGGCTACTCCCATGTTTTTCGCGTATGTTCCTATTGTCCCTCTACAAGTGCCGTCATTGCTATGGCAACGCAAACTCACTTGTCCTCATGGAAGCAGTGTTGAGCTGAAATATTAGTGTTTTTAAAGTTTGTTCGGTTATAATTTCCACCGGATAAACGTTATTACGTGGACCTACATAGCGACGCAGGTGAGTTAACGAAGCAAACAAAGTTAGTGCTAGCATTACGTTTAGCCTTTCTAGCACAGACTGTGCGCTTGCTAGCAGCGTTTATTTGCAAAAGCATTATGACCACACTGCTACCTGCTGTTATCTCGTGTCTCTTCAGCCATGCTAGCAGATACTCGGCCCCACCATCGTTTTGGTTCTGGTGAACGACACAGGAGGTCATCATTGTCTGACAGGAATCCTAAAGTAATGCATAATCTCTTTCACAAATATTTTTGTGTATTTTTTTATTTCATGTAATTCTACAAATAAATAATGTTATAACTGTTTGATAATTCGTTGTAGCTTGACTGTCAAAGAGATAACACAGTGGAGTATGGGCAGCGGCATGCATCCAGCCAAAGAAGCAGCTTCTTGGGCTTTGAGATGGAGACAGAGCTGGTCTGGAACAACTGGGACATAGGGAGAGAGTTCACCAAGACTTTAATAATAAGGAACACACAACCAAAGCTGCAAAGAATATCATTTAGGTTCAACATTTGTTTTGTCAAATATAGAGCTCGGGGTTGTGACAATAGAATTTTCAGTAAGCCTAATGTTCAACCAATGGAGATTTTAAGATGCTAAATACTAAACTTAAAGTTCATTCAAAAGCTTTCTGACACTATTGAGTGATAGACGTAGTAGTTACCAGTAGTGACATAACAGTTTATTGGGTTGTTCCACCGCGCATGTGTTTACTTTTTAACGGTGTTTTGACTAATATATCTCCATGAAAGTATTGCACTACGGCCACAAACATGGCGGTTTTCCATGGTAACAGACGTTTTTTGATGTTCCATCCCGAGCTCTATAGGCTATAAAAGAATATATAATATAAGAATAATCAAAATAATATTACAACAAACAACCCATTGCCCTTACCCCCATACAGGCCACCACTTTCCAAGTATTTTACATCTTTGGCTCGTCAGAAAATTGTTCTCAGTCCAGGAATTTCGTTCTCAATCCCAGTAACATTTAAACCTCTCAATAGGGTAAGGTAATTTATTATACAACATTTACTCTATTCAAATTCTGTTACATCTAACTGTATATTTCAATAAAGGGTTTGTATTGTTATTACAGTGTGACTATGAAGACACCATTGAGTTTCGGGGCAGAAATGACAGCTTTCAAGTCCTGCTCAGAGCCCCAGCACCTTGCCACGCCATTGAAGTGCCAGAGTCTGTGCTGATGCCACTTTGCGCTGTTCAACACACCACACAGACTACTTTTATGTTAAAAAATGTCAGGTAAACAAACTCGTATTAATTATCTGAACCTTAATGCATTTCATCTGTTTTGCGATGTATATTAGACGGACAGGTCTGTGTGCTCAAATATATTGTCTTTTCTTTCTTACAGTAAGCTCACCACATTCTTTCATTGGGAGTATTCACAACCATTCATGCTGAGTCCAGAGAAAGGCCAATTAAAGCCAGGCCAAGAACTTAACATCAGTGTAGCATTCCACCCTCAAGAAGCTCTGATCCATCAGCAACCTGTTTCCTGCAGGTTTGGGACTCAGGCAGATAAATTAGAGGGCTGCTGTGGTGTTCTCCTTCAAGGAATAGGTACCACTAAAAATCACTTAAAGATGTATTCATTCATTAAAAAACATATTGGTTCAAATCAATGTAGAAACAGAAATATCCTATTAATTTCTTACCATTCAAAAGCTAGAATAGATTCTTTTGAATTTTTAATTGCCATGGCAGTGGTCCTGATTGTCCATCACTCTGAAATGTGTTGATATTAATCATGACTATAGTCTATATGCAAATCATGATGAGGTGCAATATGTAATGTTTTCTGGTGGACAGTCCGCCATCTGCATATCTCCATGGAGATTTTCCACAGTAATGTATGAGACAAGTAGGTTACACCACCACCAGGCCAAGTTAATGGTCACATCAGCGGGGAGCGAGTCCACTCACAGTAAGAATCTTTTTTCAATGCATTCATGTTTTTCAATGCATTGTTTGCAATAAAAATACCGGTAATTGAAACAGTCCAGATAAATAACATCTCCACAGAGACAAGCAGGTGAAGGACCCTCCACTAGAAAAGTTACATAGTGCACCTTTAAGCTTTTCCTCTTTATTGTTCACAGCTAAGCACCCGTATCTTGAATTGAAAACTCACACCCATAATAAGGGAAGTGACCATGTACCAGTGTTGGATTTTGGCAGTGTTGCAGTTGGACAAACTTTGCATAGCCACTTTGAGATTTATAACCCTTCTCCTGTGAGTATTGTGTAGAAATAACAAAGATGCAAAATCCAATGGTGTCTAATTTACATAATCTTTCTCTCTTCTAGGTTCCTGTTTG
>JACM01006239.1:0-36701 GCA_000787095.1 Periophthalmodon schlosseri
TATGTGTGTGTATGTGTGTGTGTTTGCTCAGATGAAGAATTGATCTCGATCTTCACAAACAGAACAGACATAGAGACCTGCTGCTTGTTTAACTGTAGTAATCAGAATGATGTAATACCAGTACTGGCATACTCTCAAACTGAAAACACTCTGTTCCACCTTGTGATGTCATGTGGTAATACAGAAAGTGCTCCACTGTGTTTTTAAACTCCATACACCTTCACTAGAGTCATTTGGATCATTTCAGTCCTGGAATTGCCAATCTCTACTGAACTAAAGGTAAAAGGAGCTGTTAACTTGAAAACTGCCGCTTCATGACATCACAAGGTGGAAACAGAGCATTTGAGCTTTGGAGATGTAGACAGACTAACATGACTTAAATCTCACGAGAGTCAGTTTTGTGTAATACAGGACCTTTAAGTTTTACTACTATGTACGTTTTCTCCTAGAGAGTCCAGTACCTGCTTGTCTCTTTACTCATCTTATTGCTTTGACTAAAATGTTCCAAGGTATGGCAGTAAACGTATTTATCTCCATGGAGACAAGCACGTGACACCACCAGCCCAAGTCACAAGGCAGATCTGCGGCATGGCAAGAATGCATGTTTTGAACAATATAAACACCTGTAAATGAGTGAATGCAAGATAGATCAGTTTAATTAACCCCCCCCACACACACACAAGAAAAGTTACATTATACACCTTTTAAAAACATCACTAAACATTATTTCTACTCCTGCTCTGGTCAGATTTTACACTAAGATTAACTGATCCGAAGGTTGGCGGTTTGAATCCCGCTCCCACAGACGAATGCTGTCATTGTGTCCTTGGGCAAGACACTTAACCCACCTCGCCCCCAGTGTCCACGGAGAACAGCAGGTGACACCCGCACGGCGCTTTGCAGTCATATCTGTGGAGAGGCGAGCCCGTTCACAGTAAGAAAGCATGTTTGTCAAGAATAAAACAACAAAATTCCAGGCAAAGCAATCGCAACACCATGGAGATGAGAAAATGGTAGAACATTTACATAGTGCATCTTGTTTTTGCGTGCACTGTTGTGTGAATGTGTGTGTGAATGGGTGAGTGGTTGCTTGATGTAAAGCGCTTTGAGCCTTGAAGTTGGAACAAAAAAGAACATGAACATGTGAAGTTGTTTTTGAAGGACAAACTGAGCTAATGCTGCAGGTCGATTAAGGTCATGTCTCTGGACTGGAGTTTGGCTGCAGCTGAAGCCCTGACTCTGGCTCTAAACAAACACAACATTATTCAGGCTTTTCAAAATCAATAGTAGTGCGTTTGTATTTAAAGGTGAACAGATATTACACTGTGCCCTGTCTGAGATTCGTCCAATTACAGACTAATGTGGAAAGCAGAGAACTCTCCTGGCCTTACACAGAGGCCAATGTGACACTAGTGGAGCAATACTTAGAGTTAAACGCCAAAGAGAAAATAATTAATAAATAATAAAAATATGAGTCAGGCAACAAGCACAAACCAAGGACTCTGGGGGTCATTATTATTACACCGATTAAATTAAATCAGAGCTATTCTGCAAATTGGACTTTTCAGAACTTTTAGCCATGTTCTAGTTGTTTTTTCTCATTGAGCCTCTGAAGTTGTATTTGGAGTGATTCATGTTTAAGTAATCTTTAATCGCTTATTTTCAAGATTTTGCCATTTTGCCAATTTACCCGTTTTCACCTCCACGGGTACACGCCCACTGTGACGTACCACTTCCTTCTCCAGTTTTATTTTCCTAATCGGTGATGCTCGTAGGATTCGACAGCGTCACGTAGTCATTTTGGTACAAATGAAAAAAAATGGGCTTCTCGCTAGTGTGATGTGCAGCTATCCATAGGGGGCGCTGACAGCATGTGGCGCTTTGTTATGATGGCGTTTTCTAACGTGAAAGTCAGCAGACCAGGGACACAACAACAGCATTCATCTGTGGGAGCTGGAATCGGACCGCCAACCTGTGGGTCAGTGGATCTGACCGCTCTACCAATGATGTTTATGTCGAGAGCGGGATTCGATTCGCCAACCTTCGGATCAGTGGGCAAACGTTCTACCAACTGAGCCACTGTCACCCCATAATAAAAAACATGACTCAGAAGCCACACAAACCGAGCAGGACACTGTGGAATATTACACTGACTACATTAACACATGTTGTAAAACCCTTTTTCTTGTAGTGAAATAATGAATTAAAGGTTTACAATGTAACTTTTCAGGGGGTGGGACTGCGACCTGCTGTCCTCTATGAAAAAGTTCCACAGTACAGCATTAAACTAAACAATATCCCCATGGAGAACAGCAGGTGACACCCGCACGCTGCGTTACATTATATCTGTCATATAGACATGTCATATCTGTGGAGAGGCGAGCCCGTTCACAGTAAGAAAACATGTCAAGAATAGAACAGCAAAATTCCAGGCAAAGCAATAGGATCACCACGGAGACAAGAAAATGGCAGAACCCCGACTGAAAAGTTACACAGTGCAGCTTAAACTATTTTCTATTTACATTGGCTGTAATAAAAGTTCAGCGTGCCCGGTTGTGTTGTGTGAGTGCCCGGTTGTGTTGTGAGGATGCTCAGTTGCGTTGTGTGCGTGCCTGTTTGTGTTGTGTGTGTACCCGGTTGCGTTGTGAGTGTGCCCAGTTGTGTTATGAGCGTGCCCGGTTGTGCTGTGTGCGTGCCCGGTTGTGCTGTGTGCGTGCCCGGTTGTGCTGTGTGTGTGCCTCGTTATGTTGTGAACGTGCCTGGTCGTGCTGTGAGTGTGCCCGTTTGCGTTGTGAGCGTGCCCAGCTGTGAGCGTGCCCAGTTGTGCTGTGAGCATGCCTGGTTACGTTGTGAACGTGCCCGGTTGCGTTGTGAGTGTGCCCGGCTGTGAGCGTGCCCTGTTGTGCTGTAAGTGTCAGTTGTGTTGTGAGTGTGCTCGGTTGTGCTGTGAGCGTGCCTGGTTGCGTTGTGAGTGTGCCCAGTTATTTTGAGCGTGCCCGGTTGTTGTGAGCGTACCCGGTTGCACTGTGAGCGTGCCCGGTTGCATTGTGAGCGTGCCGGGTTGTTGTGAGCGTGCCCGGTTGTGCTGTGAGTGTGCCCGGTTGTTGTGAGCGTGCCCGGTTGCGTTGGTTGTGAGCATGCCAGTCCCATTACATCATGTCCCAGGGCTAAGGCTTTGCCTGTTTCTGCCTGTTGTCTGTTATTGCTGCTCAAATGGATGTTGACGTCCTGATTTGGGGGTAAACAGCCCATTGAAGCCTTCAGCTCCGGCTCCACGTGGGGTTTTTCTCCTACGTGTCTGTGAAAGATGAAAGTGCTGGGAGTGCGGTGGCAGCACACCTCGCTGACTTCAATTTTCTGCTAAAAATCTTACGCTGGCACTGAGGGAACGGCGGCTCTGGTGAGATTATGACCTAAAAATCACCGTTTAATTCATGATTAGATTTTGCTTATAGTGATGAAGACAACGCAGTGATGTCACAGGACTAAAGTTTAAACATCATAGGGCAAAGGAAAAGACTCAGTACTGATATAATCCATGTAAACAATACAAAAGTATATACAAATACGCTTGGCCATAGGGCTTTTCTAAAACGCATTCTCAAATACTACTTAATGCTAATCGTTAACTCATTTACAAAAAGAAAAGAAATAGGACAAATTTGACATTTCCTCCATATTGATAAACGCTCTGGATCTATATCAAAGGCAGTAAAACACCACATGGGAATATTTAAGATAGTACTATTAAAGTGAGTTTGAAATTTTACGATTCTGACTATATGATTTTAAAAACAGGTGAGATGGGCCAATGGTGCAGATTGGCAGCCTCGTTTCTGTCAGTCTACCCCAGGGCATCTGTGGCTGCAATAGTATCTTACAATCTGTTGAAGTAGAGCCTGATGCGTGTGCCAGTCTGATGAAGTAGAGCCTGATGCATGTGCCAGTCTGAGATGTAGAGCCTGATGCATGTGCCAGTCTGAGATGTAGAGCCTGATGCATGTGCCAGTCTGAGATGTAGAGCCTGATGCATGTGCCAGTCTGAGATGTAGAGCCTGATGCATGTGCCAGTCTGAGATGTAGAGCCTGATGCATGTGCCAATCTGATGAAGTAGAGCCTGATGCATGTGCCAGTCTGAGATGTAGAGCCTGATGCATGTGCCAATCTGATGAAGTAGAGCCTGATGCATGTGCCAGTCTGTTGAAGTAGAGTCTGACGCGTGTGCCAGTCTGATGAAGTAGAGCCTGATGCACGTACCAGTCTGTGATGAAGTAGAGTCTGATGCACGTACCAGTCTGTGATGAAGTAGAGTCTGATGCACGTACCAGTCTGTGATGAAGTAGAGTCTGATGCACGTACCAGTCTGTGATGAAGTAGAGCCTGATGCACGTACCAGTCTGTGACAAAGCAGAGTCTGATGCATGTGCCAGTCTGTGACAAGGCAGAGTCTGATGCATGTGCCAGTCTGTGACGAAGCAGGTCCTGTCATGAACCACAGCACGAGAGTTGCACCGCAGTGATGGTGTTCGCAGCGGTGAGTGTGTTCAGTAACTCTCTCACAGCTGAGATCACAACTCCACCGCTCTCGTCCTGTAGATAAATGACAAACCAGGAAGTAGAAATGATGAAACACCTCTGGCTACAACCAATTTACAGCCCGGTTTGCGGCGCCGACAGTGAAAGAGGTCAAATGTTTGAAAATCCTACGCACTTGCTGACGTTCACAAAAGGACAAACGGACAGGTGGAGAGACTATTTTAATTAAAAGTATTTATTATTTTTTTCAATGGCAGCAACACATCTCAGATAAGAAGGACCAGGGGCAAAAAAAATAATTTGTCACAGAATCTGGGGCTGCACGTTTCATAATCACAATCTGAGTCAAATCAGAAAGACTGAAATTATGTAGAGAATGGACTGTCCTCTGCAAAGAACAAAATATCCTGGTTTTAATAGAAAATAGTTTTTTGTGTTTCGACCTCTACAAAATGTGTCATGAAATTCAGAAGGTGGCGTAAACATCATTGAAATCCACTGAACCAGAGGTTGGCGGTGCAATCCCAGCTCCCACACATGAATGCTGTCGTTGTGTCCTTGGGCAAGACACTTAACCCACCTCTCCCCCACTCTGTGTACACTGGTGTATGAACGTGTGTGTGAATGGGTGAGTGGTTCCTTGATGTAAAGTGCTTTGAGTGTCTTGAAGGTGGAAAAGAGCTATATAAAAATTTGACCATTCATGAAATTATAATAGTAGTTTATAAGTTTTTTTCTCAAATGTTCCTGGAGTTGTTTATAATGTTTACTCTGAACAGAATCCTACGTTTTAAACATATTTTGCAAATCTATAATTGTGAAAAAAACTGCAGTATATTTTTGTGTTTGGTTTTGCAGCCCTAAGACATTGTTCATTCATGTTTATTAATTTCAGATGTTTTGAATATGTCTTTACACCTGCCCCCGTAGCCTTTTGATACTGTTTACAGCACAACATAAACCCAGCATGGCCTTATTTACGACAGCTCAATGAAAACAACAGGTTTCAGGTCCAATCAGGCCGACAGCTCGTGAACAGCCCTGTACGTCACTTTTATGGCTCTGTTTGCCTGGGTGAGCTCTTCCGCCGCAGGCCACAGCGTTTCCAGTCTGGCCCAAAACCAGTTAGCGCTGGACAAATGTACTTTTGTGTAACAGGTCTTTTACCATGGTTACAGTGTCCAGTGTAATTATGTTATAATTATAGCCGGCAGCCTCGTCACCTTGAGCTCAGTGTGAATCTGTGATAATTACTGGTGTGGGGAAGAGAGGGATAAAATAAAATGTGCTGATTATAATGTGATAACGGCCTGGTGAGATGTGGCTACAGTGTCTTTGATGGGAGCTAATGGAGGGAAGGTACCTGTAGTTTTGGAGACAGGATTAAGTAATTAAAGTGTATGAATATAAATGCTTTAACAGCAAAAATGTATCTGGGCTGAGAAATACAGACAACTTAAATTAAAAAAATGTAAAAATATATTCAACCCATAGACTGTATAAAGAAGTAGACTAAGTGATGTCACCCACAGCGTTCAGCTCCAGTCAAATGAAGCTCACCGAGGCTAGAGCAGTTATAGGGGTGAATTTGGAGCCAAGTTCCGTATTTGGAATTCCGACCGCGAGCATCATAGCAACCAAAGAGCCAATCCAAAGCGAGGCTGATGAAGGTAACGCCTCGTCCTGCCCACACCGCTGGTATAGCGGGGGTGGGACCTTAGCAACGCTATCAATCAATCCTGTTGCTAACGCTAGCAGGAGCAACCTCAGGGAAAGAAGGCACCTGATTTGTCTGTCATCAGTGTTCATATCTTGATTTAATAGCAAAATAAAAATCCCAGGATCATGTAGAGTGGGTTAATACAAACATTTAAAACCAAAATGACGAGTCTGACAGCAGCAGTTACAGAGAGAGGGGCCACAGCTTTTCAAGTGAATTGGAGCCAGAGTCGATGGAGGCCATGATCACTTCCTAATTGAACGCGGCGGCTAGCAGGTTAGCTACGTCCATTTATATATATAGTCTATGGTTCAACTCAACTTTTGTATAAACCTTATTGGTACAAACGATGTTAAAGATGCACAGTACATTCTCAGGTGGAGGGGCCAACCTGCCGTCTGCATGGAGGTATTATTGCTCTGCCCAGAATGTTGCACAGTATGGCATTACACTAATTTATCCATGTTACAGGTCAGATGTGAGCAATATAAATACCAGTGGTTGAACAAAAGTATACAGTTTAATGCCACACTGTGGAACATTTCAGGCAAAGGAATGGACAAGAACGTAGCAGACCCTCCCCCAGAAAAGGGCATCTTACATAGTACCCCTTTAAAAACTGAAATAAATCATAAACAACAAAATAATGTTATGAACGCATGCTATATATATTTTACTTTTCAGTCAGTTTTCAGTTAAAAGATGTAGTGGAGTAGAAAGTACAGATACCTGCTCTCAAAGGAAGTAAAAGTAAAGTATCCACTTAAAAATGTACTGAAAGTAAAGTACAGATCCCTGAAAGTACAGTACTCTACTACTTTTACTTTGTTACGTTCCACCACTGATTATTATTAATTGTTCAAAATCATTCAAAATCACTTGTTCCAATGTTTCTCGTGACATTGTTCTGTTCTTTAGCCCGTATGCTAACAGAAGCAGGTGTGTTTTCTCTGATCTGCCTGCAGTGATATGGACTCCACGTGTGCTTGTCCTCCTGCTGTTGTGATAAATGACACATTAAAGCCCTGGTGCTTTGTGGAGATCGTGAGGAGATTTACCGGCTCAAAGAGGTGCTCGCTTTTTATTACAGCTGTGGAGACAAGTAAACAGCCTCCGCTTTGTCCCTGTCCTCCTTATCAGCCGGCATTAGCTCCGAAAGAGCCCTCGGATCAAGGTCCCACATCAAAAACTCAAGGAGGTTTTCAGCAGAGATACAGAATGAGCTGGAGCTTCACATCTGATTCCCACGGTTGCAACCGCTCCATAACAGTGATGTCACCATACTCAAATTTGGTAGTACTTTCTTTAATATTCCCATGTGGCCTTATATGTGTGTAATCCCTCAGTTCTCTACTACTACTGCCACTTCTACTACTATTACTACCACCACCACCACTATTAATATTACTACCACCACCACCAACACTACTACTACCACCACTACTACTACCACTACTACTACTACTACTACTACTACTACCACCACTACTATTACTACGACTACTACTACTACCAGTACTACCACCACCACTACTATTACTACCACCACCACTACTACTACCACTACTGCAACTACCATTTCTACTACTAGTACCACCACCACCACTACTATTACTACTACCATCACCACTACTATTACTAGCACCACCACCACTACTACTACCACTGCTACTACTACTGCGAATCCCACTTCTACTACTACTACCAAACAGACCTGGAGTTGTGTTTTGTTTCATTCACACATGTTTAACACACAAACCCGTACCTGCGTATTTAGGTTTGAGTTCTTCTCTCAAACTGAAAACACTCTCTTCCACCTTGTGATGTCATGTGGTGATACAGGAAGTGCTCCACTGTGTTTTTAAACTCCATACAGCTTCACTAGAATCATTTGGATAATTTCAGTCCTGGAATTGCCAGTCTCTACTGAACTAAAGGTAAAAGGAGCTGTTGACTTGAAAACTACCACTTCATGACATCACAAGTTGGAACAGAGCATTTTGAGCTTTGGAGATGTAAACAGACTAATAATAAAGTGTTACTCAAACGTGTGAATGAAACAAAATACAACTCCAGGTATGTTTTTGAAGAGGTAACAGCATTATAACATGGCTTAAAGCTCACAAAAGTCAATTTTATGTAATATAGGACCTTTAATGAGCCTTTGCACTGAGAAAGGACAGGCAGATTTTTGTTGCACATTGTGTAGTCCAGGTCATTATTAGAAAAAAATGAAACTCCATATTAAAAACTGAAACAATATTCAAGGTAATATGTGGCACTACAAGACTTTTTATATTCTTACATCCTCCTCCTCCTTGTTCCAGTCAGCCCTGTGTGCATTAACCGCCCTGCAGCACATTGCAGCTGATCCAATACTCAGACAATTCTCCTGCTTCCATGTTAAATGTGTAAACCATGGTATGAAACAACTGGCCAAGGACAACAGCTGAAACAAGGTAATAGCAATGTGGAAGCAGTGAGGGTTATACAAGGACTTAATGAACAACACTTTTCAAAAACAGCAGACAGGGGTTCCACAAGGTTCTATTCTAGGGTCAATTTAAACAAGACACACTGTGCTTTTGCCAGCTATATATATTATAATCTATGACACCCGTGGACCATTATCTTATATTTTGGGTATTTTAAATTTAAATAATGAGCTAAAATGACATAAATGAAAAAAGTCCACAAACTTCTAGGTTGGAAAATTTCCGAGGAGCAGATTTCAGGGCTGCCTCTTTACTGTACATCACTGTAAACGTCATGACAACAAAGTGTTGCTCTGCCAGACCACTTCATTTGCACCAAAACACTACGGGACGTTGCCAAATCTTCCATGTATCACTGAGAACCAAGTACGTCACAGTGAGCGTGTACCGGTGGAGGTGAAAACGGGTTGATCGGAGCAATGGCGTCTTGAACACAGGACGGTAAATGTGGTGGTAATTGGAATGGTCAGTATAAAAGGCACAGTATGTAACTTTTCTGCTTGTCTCTATGGAGATGTCGTTAGGGGTGCACAGATCTGATGCTGGTGTCGGATATCGGTGCCAATGCTGAAAATTTTGCTGGATCAGATATCTTCCAAATATTGATTCAGCCGATATCCTGGTTGGACATGTAAATTGTAGTCAGCCCAGAAAGTCTCATAATGTTTGAACTTTTATTTACACATATTTGTTCTGTTGTTACTTGAGAGGTATAAAACAGCCACATAACACATTTGGATCAGTTTTGTCTTATTTTATTTTTGTTTAAAGGAAATAAATGCTGTTTTCAGTAGAGATCGACTGATATATCGGCCAACTGATCTCAAATCTCAATTTTCACCGATATTTGCCCTTTTTAGCGAATGGGATATCGGCCTTAAATCTCCAGCACAGGCTGACGTTGTTTTGGCCGATCTGCTGCCTAAAGAATCCACACAAAGCTTTATTTGAACACTTCAGTGCAAAGAGATAACTGCAGAAAACGTGACTACACAACTCTCTTATAGGTTTAAAAAGCTGTGGGCGAGGTTTTAGTAAATTTAAATGGCATCATTTGGGAAAATAATCAAAACATATATATATATACCACATATTGACCCAAAAATATCGGCAGAGATTATTGGCCATCAGTTTCTCTGGATTCTAAACAGTGTCAGTATCGGCGCTGGTCATGAAAAAACCCATATTGTCGATCTTTAGTTTTCAGTCTCTGCTCTGGTGCTGGTTGAAAACTACAAACATAATTCAATAAAATATAACCAATGAAATTCTTTGTATTCTATGGATAAATGAACTAAAGCTGTCTCTTGTCTCATTCATGGGTCAGAAGTTTGCTGGTTCAACCCAAACCTCAAGACGACTGTAGGATTAACACAGACAGAGGTGACCTATATTACACTGAAAGGTTATTTTATTAAAGGCAGAAGAACAAAACAATCTCATAAGTGCAGCCAGTCGAGTGTAAGATGTTTTCAAAGAGACGGTCAGTGTCCGTATAAGGCTAACTCTATGAGGGTGTGAAGTGTGAGCCTCTGACCAGCTGATGAAGAGGAGGAGGAAGAGCAGCGCCGTCGTTCCTGTTTATGTCCAGAGGTTTGGGACTAGGGCTAAGATATGGCGATGTACCATGGTTTTGTTCCTCATATTGAACCATTAAAATGTTTTATTCTATTTTATTTTATCTACGAAAATATAAAATGAATTTCCTAAACCAAAACCATGCAAATTTGTATTAACTGTCATTTAAAACCAAAGACTGTATATTTAAATGGACACAGCTAACTTGCTAGCCGCCACGTTCCAAATAGGAAGTGAGCCCCTTTCTCTGTAACTGCTGCTGTCAGGCTCGTCATTTTGGTCTTAAAATGATCATATTAACCTGCTCTACATGATCCTGGTGTTTTTATTTCACTATTGTGTCCGTAAATCAAGATATGAAGATTAATAAGAGACAAATCTGGCTCCTTCTTTCCCCGAGGTCGCTCCTTTTAGCGTTAAAAACAGGTTTGATTCACAGCATTGCTAAGTGCCTACTTTGTGCTAAACCAGCGATGCAGGCGGGAAGGGGCGTTACCTTCAACAGCCTCACTCCAGATTGGCTCTTTGGTTGCTATGATACGGTCGGAATTCCAAACATGGAACTGGGCTGGAGCCGAACGCTGTGGGTGACGTCACACTCAAGACAGAATTCTGATCCAAAACACATGTTTTCACTGACAGGACTGGCTGCAGACCTTTCCATTGAAAAGACCAAACTGATCGTTGACAATTACAGATGAGTGAATCTCGATCTTAGTTCATATCAGATTAATTGCAAAGCTCTGACCAAAGCACCAGAGCTTTGGACAATAAACGATTCACTGTTGTCATAGAAACTGTGTGAAGCCCTGATAATAATCTGTATAATTCAGTATAAATAATATGACAGTGTTACCATTTATGTACATGAATCTACATATACACTAAATATACGCTACCAGTCAAAGGTTTGGACACACCATCCATGTTTTTTTTAATTTTTACTACTTTCTACATTTTATATATACACAGAAGACATCAGATATATGATGTAAGATATATGGAATTATGTTGAGAAAAAAATGTAATAACTCTACAAACTTTTTTTTTATATTTTATATTCAAATCCTCAAGGTATCCACTCTTTGCTTTGATGAAAAATATTTAGAAAAGTTTAACTTTTCACTTTTTTTCTTTGCTATATAATCACATATATCTGGCTTCATATATTTGATGTCTTCTGCGTGTATATAAAATGTAGTAACTTTTGAGTGGTGTTGTTTATATATACACTGCCTGTCAAATGTTTGGACACACCCATTTAGTGTTTTTTCTACTTTCTACATTATATACGCACAGAAGATATCAAATATATGAAGCAAGATGTATGGAATTATGTAGTAAAGAAAAAAAAAGAATAACTCTACTGTATGTATCTAAAATGTAGAAAGGAGTAAAAATAATAATAATAAACCTTTGACTGGTGGTGTATACATTTTAAAATTTGGACTAAATACGCAGTTTTGACTTATTGTGAGCTCACCTTCAGACTCTGAGGGGGCTGTGATGACATTATAACAGCTTCTCCCTCCTGTGGACATGGCTGTGTGCTAAATGATGCGCAGCCGCCTCCATCTCAGAGTTCACCAGCAGGAAGACTCCAGACAGCTTTTCCACGCTCCAACTGCTGCTTTAGCCTGGCTCCTGTCTGACACTGGGGGTGGTACCACTCAACCCCTCTCACCCTGCCTGATCTCTGGCTTTGTTTTGGCACCTCGGAGGGCACTTCGGGGGGCATTTGTTGGGGCATCACTGCTGTTGTGGAGAGTCCAGTCAGTGCCATGGCAGGACTGGGCCATCTGCTGCAAACTGGATGCAGCTCATTTACTCGTACCCAAACAAGAGCAAGAGCACAGCAAATGGTCTCTGATGGAATTTGCGGAGTTCCAAACAAAGATAACACAGTCTAAATAAACTGGTTCAAACAGATGCCCTTCTTGGGTCATAAGGGAATGTAAGTTTATTGGGTGATATGCCAAAAAAATCATATCGAGACAGAGCCAAATTTTACATTATCATGGTAAATGGTCACGTTTTTATATAGCGCTTTTCCACCTTCAAGGCTCAAAGCATCAAGGAACCACTCACCCATTCACACACACATTCATCCACCAGTGTACGCAGACCGCTAACCTGTGATTTGGTGGATCTGACCGCTCAATCAATGATGTTCATGTTGAGAGCAGGATTCAAACCGCCAACCTTCGGATCAGTGGACAAACACTGTACCAACTGAGCTACTGTCATGCCTTTAATGAACGGGTAACGAAATCTATCTTCTGAAAGTGAACACTTCATTGTGATTGGTTAGTTCTACCTGTCACTCAGTCATGGCATTTCTACAGCTGACCAGTAGGAAGAGCACGAGGGGGCAACGGTAGCTCAGTTGATAGTGTGTTTGCCCACTGATCCGAAGGTTTGCGGTTCGAATCCCACTCTCTACAGAAACATCATTGATCGAACGGTCAGATCCACTGACCCACAGGTTGACGGTGAGATTCCCGCTCCCACAGACGAATGCTGTTGTTGTGTCTTTGGGCAAGACGCTTATCCCACCTCACCCCAAGTGTCCATGTACACTCGTGTATGAATGGGTGAGTGGTTCCTTGATGTAAAGTGCTTTGAGTGTTTTGAAGGTGGAAAAGCACTATATAAAAACGTGACCGTTTACCATAAAGAGCCTGTGTTTGAGAGTAGCACTAAAAGCACTGAATCACTACGTTAGGGTTTCACTAAATTGCAAATCACCAAAAGGATGAGATCACAAATGAAAGCTATTCTTGGTAGGACTGAAATTATTCACTTCTTTTGTGTAGAAAATTGTAAAAAGTGCTTTACAGAGTGGTTCCATTATCCGGTCCAGAGGGCGCTCCGTCACGTTTACAAATTCAGGGCTGTGTGCGTTTATTTCACCTTGGTGGATCTTATCTCAGAGGAACACACAAACTACCTCAATACTGATACAACTACGAGGACAACAGCCACGGGACCGGGATTATGTCCAAAGGTCGGACAGTGCGGTCAGGTGGGGCAGGGTTTTTTAAGAAGAAAAGAAAATCAGAAAGTTACGATTCAGGGCACACAACAGACGAGAGGATGGCCGATCCTGGCACCAGCAATGTTTCATAATTGATAAGGCTGTTTTGGTAAAGTTCTCCCTGTTCGTCCAGGGTTGCCATAGCGTCATTTACATCCAATTCAAAAAGTCTAGTTAGGCAAATGAGAGGCACAAACATTACCTTATGGCTTATGGAATCTAGAGCAAAACAAATCAGGAATCTAAATGTTAAATGGTAAACGGTCACATTTTTATATAGCGTGTTTCCACCTTCAAGGCTCAAAGCACTTTATATAAATGGACATAGCTAACCTGCTAGGCACCACGTACGAAATACGAAGTGATCATGAGTGCGCTTCCGGCTCCATTGACTCTGGCTCCAATTCACTTTCTATTGAAAAACTGTTGCCCCTCTCTGTAACTGCTGCTGTCAGACTCGTCATTTTGGTCTTAAAATGTTCGTATTAACCCGCTCTACATGATCCTGGTGTTTATTTCGCTTTAAAATGTCGTATTAACCCGCTCTACATGATCCTGGTGTTTATTTCGCTATTGTGTCTGTAACTCAAGATATGAACATTAATAAAAGACAATTGGATTGGCCTACTGGATTGGTTCTTTGGTTGTTATAATAATATGCAACTCAGCTCCAAATTGGCCCTATAACTGCTCTAGCCTCGATGAGCCTCATTTGACTGGACCGAACGCTGTGGGTGAAGTCCATTTTTTTATACAGTCTATAGTACACAGACACTGGGGCGAGGTGGGTTAAGTGTCTTGCCCAAGACACAACGACAGCATTCATCTGTGGAAGCTAGAATCACATCGCCAACCTGTGGGTCAGTGGATCTGACCGCTCTACCAATGATGTTTACGTCAAGAGTGGGATTCGAACCGCCAACCTTCGGATCAGTGGACAAACACTCTACTATCGTCCCTAAAACAGTTATTACATTTTGAGTACACACAAATGTACAGAATCCACACAGTCATATTCACACCTCACTCAGCCTTTTGAAGACGACTCTGAGTTCTTAAATAAGCCGATTAAGAGCCTTGAGAATGTACAACTGTCATAAGTATAAAGACTGCGCTCCACTGAAGACTGAACGCCTCCCAATGAAGACTGAACGCCTCCCAGTGAACGGCTCGCTCTGCCTCCTCACATTAACTCCATTAAAGCCCTAAATAGAACTGTATATCTGTCCTATTAGTCATATTCTCACTTATGTGTTAAAATGAAGCGGGGATTCAATTTGATCTGTTTTGTACTTTAATAACATCTGAAGTGGAGCGGAGCCTTTGTCTCGTTGGATTATAAAGCAGAAACAACATTCTGACAACCATGAACAAAACTGAGTGCGTAGGATATTAAAGAGGGGGTATTTTACTTCTATGGGGTATTAACTGTAACACATAACATATTTAGATCACCATGTTTCCTTTTACTGTTTTGAAAATGCTATATTTGCCAACAAAACAACGTATTAAGACATTTTACAAGTTTCGCTTTTGTTTTTGACACTCTGAATCTCCCCTCCCTTTGCTCTCCTTGCTAAGTCACTCCCCCTTCAAAACACTATCACAACACAATCAGCTGCATCCCACTAATGAAACTACTGCACATCACATCAGGTTTGTCAAGTTGCTGTGTACAGTTTTGTTTCATGTTTTTGTATATTTACGGAGAATTGTCGTGTGGGAGCACGGGTGACATGGGCTTGTGGGCGGAGCCTCACACAGGCTCGTCCTGCTAACCGTAAAGAGGGTTTGAATAGGGCCTGGGAGAGATCACTAAATTACTCAAACATGTATGGATGACATCGAAAACCTCTTCAGGCATGTTTTTGATGTGGAAACAACGTAATAACATGGGAGAAAGATACAAAAAATGGATTCTGTATAATACGCACTGTTGAAATATATTTTGTAAATGAACTTTAATGAATTACCCTCATCATACAGAATAACCTGCTCTGGTCCCTGGTCCTCATGGTCCCATAACCTGCCCGCTCCCCCCTGGTCCACAGCAGACCATGGGACCACTGAGCAGTTTGCCTGGGTAAGAGAGGAACTGTTTTTAGACACATTATCTTATCGCTATGGTGATACAAATTCTTTTCCTGGATTCTTCTTCTGTTACTAAACTAATGTGAAACTGCTCCTGCTGTGCCCTATATTCTGCCCGTCTATTCTGCTATTCTGGAGATAAGGCTCCAAAAATCATAGACACATTTTTATGCAAATCACGACAGATGTGTTTGGGAGGTGGCTGTGCACCTGGTTCACTAGAATATAGAACACATTTTTCTGTTACTGCCCAAGCTCTTTCATAGACTTCATTTTAAGACAATTCCTCTGCATGTTTTGGACAAATTGAAACTAGAGGCAGAAGGAAGTTTCAAAATGACCTTGAAATCTGTCAAAAATCATTATGGCAGACATGGCAGCCGCAATATTCATCTAAAACGACTTAATAAAAGAAACGAGTCCGCTGATTTCCACTTTAGAAAACTGCAGTACCCAATGGGAACTGACGTCAACGTAAACATCATCACAACAAAGCGCCGCACGCTGTTGGCGCCCCCTATGGATAGCTGCACATCACACTAGCGAGCAGCACATTTTTCTTCATTTGTACCAAAATGACTACGCGACGCTGCAGAATCCTACAAGTATCACCAATTAAGAAAATAAAACTGGAGAAGGAAGTGCGTACGTCACAGTGGGTGTGTACCGGTGGAGGTGAAAACGGGGGTAGATCGGCAAAATGGTGTCTTGAAAATAAGCGATTAAAGATTACTCAAACATGAATCACTCCAAATCCAAATTCAAGTGAGTAAATGTTGAGGGGAAACAACGATACCATAGCTAAAAGTTCTGAAAAGTCAATTTTGCAAAATAGGTAAGTGTGTAGACCTGGCTATAGATTTCAATTATCAGCCACAACAACAACAACAGAATAAATATGAATATGAAAAGTTCCATGTCAGAGCATTATACATGAAAAGAACTGGGCCACATCCTGCAGTGATTACATTCGCAGTTTGGACGACACAGAAACCCCCTCGTTTGATAAATCTCTAAGAATCATTTTCAACATCATCTGTAATTTTCATGAGGTCCCCCATAAACAGAAACAGCTCCTGGACCATTAGAATCCATATGGAAGCCACTTGTTAATTAAAGCATGAAAGAACGAACGCCTCCAAGCCTCTTTCATTAGTCAAGAGGATGAAACTTAGCAGACCTGGCGCCCCAGAGAAATCAGTCCCCTAATCAAGACCAACAAGGCTCTGCTTCCTGATGGACCTGAGCTTCACAAATGAATGGGCAAAGGCTGATTTAATATGTTATGTTTTGGTGTAATATCTGTTGCATACTAGTTAGCATTAAAGGTGCACTAACTTTTCTGTTGACATGGCAACAAGTAGATGAAGCCACCAAGCCAAACTACAGGTCAGATCTGTGGAGAGAAGAGCATTTATTCAGTTAAACACCTATAATTGAATGCTAGGCACTACATAAACAAAATGCCTTCTGTCCCAGTGATGTTGGGACGGAGCAAACATCTACTACACTACTGCACTACATAAACAAAATGCCTTCTGTCCCAGTGATGTTGGGACGGAGCAAACATCACTGGGACAGAGGACAACAAACATCATCGCTGGATTAATGAGGCGATCGAAATAAGGAAACATGCCCACGGGACTTTAAATCAGGACAAGGGGCCTTTTTACTCTCACGCACCTGCGATACTGTCCTGAAGAAGTCGGATTGCGGATGCCGCTGTTGTCCTGCCTCCACCGGTAGGAAGACAGCGCCAAAACCTGTTTAAATTAGCTGATCGAACACGTCACAGCAGCATCACGTGACCACTCTGAGGCGCTAGTGAGCAGTTCAAACTGTCAGATATGAAAACAAACTAAACCTTGGTCTGGAAAAATAAAGGGCCCATATGACATTGTTTTCTGATCTGTTCTAATGTTGTTTCCTCATCACAAACAGACCTGGAGTTGTGTTTTGTTTCATTCACACATGTTTAACACACAAACCCTGCATATTTAGGAGTTCTCTCAAACTGAAAACATTCTGTTCCACCTTGTGATGTCATGTGGTAATACAAGAAGTGCTCCATGGTGTTTTTAAACTCCATACACGTTCATTAGAATCATTTGGATCATTTCAGCCTGATCTCTACTGAACTAAAGGTGAAAGGAGCTGTTAACTTGAAAACTACCTCTTCATGACATCACAATCTGGAACAGAGCATTTTGAGCTTTGGAGATGTAGACAGACTGATAATAAAGTGTTACTCAAACATGTGTGAATGAAACAAAACACAACTCCAGGTATGTTTTAAGGAGGTAACAGCATTATAACATGGCTTAAAGAGACAATTGTGTGTAATATAGAACTTTATATTTATAAGACAATCCAAGCTCTTACCCATAATGCCTTTGCTTGTATTCACGTCTCTTGTCTATTCAAACATTATAATTATAAATGCTTCCATTAGCTTTGGTCAGTTTGTCTTGTAATCATAAAATCAATGGCCACTATTGGCTATTTCCAGCATTGCCTCTGTCTATAAAACAGAACAATCCGAGAATAAGTGGTGTTTATACGTGTGTGTGTAGATTACAGTTACACAATCGTTCTGATGTTTTTCCAAAGTCATTTATAGAAACATCCCAATCTAAAGTGCGAAAATGGCTGACTGCGTTTCCGTAAGAGCCCATCAGTAAAACCACAAACGGCCAGCATTCATCTCCTGTCAACAGCTACGCCCATTACGAGGAAAATTCTCCATAAAAATCGTTAAGACAAACCAATTATCGTGTTACCGATTATATGCTAAGCGGACCCCGCACTGTGCATATGTGCGCTGATCTTGATTGTTTCTGCCTCTCACTTGAATGAATCGTCTTCATTTGCAGGATCAATATGGCCACTAATGGCTGCAGCTAATGCCAGTCATCAGCTGATTGGGCCGCTTTCAATAGAGTCGATGGAGTTTCTCACTTTGATCAGAGTTCACCCTCAAACGTCTAATTTCTGACTGTGAATGGGCCATGAGCTACATTCAAGTGATTGTATCTGAACTGGAAAAAAACTTATCTTATTTAGATTAAAAATATATCACACGTTGACATTCTAGATTGACAAAAACTTGTATTTGCACAGGGCGGCCATGAAAAGTAGAGTCTGGGAGGTCTGATTAGGCTAAATAATAAATAAATAATGGAGAGTATCGCAAGTCTCCATGGAGATGTTATTGCTTTGTCTAAAATGTTCCACAGTAAGGCATTAAACTATCTCTCTTGCGTTTTTTCAGTTGCAGTTACGTCTGACCTGTAACTCGGTAGCCACTGCCTGCTCGTCTTTATGGAGAGTCATAGGTTTAAGACCAAACTAATGGCCAATTACAGGCAAAAAGTGACACAGTACAACTTTAAAGAGGGACTAAACACACAAACTCCACATAAAGTGAGGGAGGAGGAAGGGCGGGGCCTGGAGGACTAAAGGGGAGAGTGAGGGGGGAGGAGGGGTGGGGTCTGGGGGAACTAAAGGGGTAAGGAACCTAACCTCCCTATTGATTACACTGTACTTTCATAAGAAATATCAAAGGGGGGATGGGACCAGCGTGATTGGTCTTAGGGATGCACCTATCCAGCTTTTTCAGCTACCAAGATCGATACTTTAGCTTTAATTACCTGTCGATACCCAATATGAACCGATATGAACCGATATGAGTGTGGGGACTGAGAATGTCCTTTTGTCCCCAAAAAACACAGTTAACTTATTACAAAATGGAACCAATTGTGTTATGTAATTGTTATTCATCTAGCAAGTAACTACTGATCAGCTTTATATTAATAAAAGTTATAAGTAATAAAAAGCCAGGTGTTTGTCATCAGAAACACCTGGCTGTAATCAGGGCAGTTCTGCGTGGTGTCACCAAGTACAAGTAGTTGCAGTGGTCACTGGGGGGAGGCACACACTCAGTTAAAATTTTGACCAGAAAGCTGAACATTTACCTAGTTTGAACTAAAATTGCCAAAAAAATACTTAAGATACAGTAGATAATACTATTAAAACACCATATCATAGACTGTATTTATAAATGGGCACAGCTAACCTGCTAACCGCCGGGTTCCAAACAGGAAGTGGTCATGTGCGTGAATCCGGCTCCATTGACTCTGACTCCAGTTCACTTTCTGTTGAAAAACTGTGCCTCCTCTCTCTGTAACTGCTGCTGTCAGACTCGTCATTTTGGTCTATGCATATGTTCGTATTAACCCGCTCTACATGATCCTGGTGTTTTTATTTCGCTATTGTGCCTGTAAAGATATGAACTTTATTAACAGATGAATGAGGTGCCTTCTTTTCCCGAGGTTTGATTCCCTGCTAAACAAGCAGTGTGGGGGGGAATGGGCGTTACCTTCATCACCCTTGCTCTGGATTGGCTCTTTGGTTTTTCACCCCTATTACTGCTCTAGCCTCAATGAGCTTCATTTGACCTCTTCTTTATACAGTCTGTGGTCCATAAGGTTTAGAGCCGCTTATGTATAGGCCACAACTAAAAACGTTTTGAACCGTCTCTCGTGCCGACTGACTGTAAATGCATTATTTTTGTTCAGATAGCAGTCTACGGTTCTGTTTCCGGGGGTAACCACACATTCCGGCTGAGTGGTGTGAGGAGACGCCGACTGCAGCCTTTTATACTCAGAGCCTCTGGAGAGCTGGTATAATTTGAGCACCTGCTGCATCCTCCATGGCAGCTATCAGTGCAAATCCACACTCCTCTAAGTGCTTCCTACAAAGGTCAACTCTCTTTTGTTTGCTCAACGAGAGGATCGCTCAGGCAGGAGAGCGGGCATCATGACTACCACAGTATGAGATGAAGACCGCTTTAATCACTACAGAGACAAAGATAATAGTGGAGGAGTGGTCTGCAGCCTAGTGTCAGGCAAACGGAAGAGCCGTGATGTAATGGTAATCTGTTTTATTTACGTCATATTGTCAGGGGTGATTGTTGCAAATGTTAGTAATTTACTAACAAAGAAAAAATACTTAAAGGTCCTGTATTACACAAAATGGACTCTTGTGAGCTTTAAGCCATATTCTAATGCTGTTACCTCCTCAAAAACATACCTGGAGTTGTGTTTTGTTTCATTCACACATCTTTGAGTAACCCTTTATTATTAGTCTGTCTACATCTCCAAAGCTCAAAATGCTCTGTTCCACCTTGTGATGTCATGATGGGTTGTTTTCAAGTTGACAGCTCCTTTTACCTTTAGTTCAATAGAGATTGGCAAGTCCAGGGCTGAAATGATCCAAATGATTCTAGTGAAGGTGTGTGGAGTTTAAAAACACAGTGGACCACTTCCTGTATTACCACATGACATCACAAGGTGGAGCAGAGTGTTTTCTGAGAGAAGAACTCAGCCTAAATGTGCAGGGTTTGTGTGTTAAACATGTGTGAATGAAAAGAAACAACTCCAGGTCTGTTTTTGATGAGTAAACGACATTAGAATATAGATCAGAAAACAGTGTAATATGGCCCTTTAAAGGTGATTTTACAGTCTTTAAAATGACCTAGTTCTGCTTTTCATGTTTCATGTTGAGAGCGGGATTTGAACCGCCAACCTTTGGCTCAGTGGGAAAACACTCTTGCCCCCAGTTTATAAGTGTGTTTCACAACTTTCAGAGATGAGATAGAAATAGAAAGTTAGCAACAACTGCCATGCTAGCAGTGCACTTCCTGATTACTGGACAAACACTTTATAATTAGATGCAGACAGAACACAGCAGTCTTATTTTTACCTCAAGATCTGCTTATAAAATATATCTGCACTGAGGCAAGACAAATTTAACTCAAATCCCTGGAAAAACGGTAAAAGTGATATTAGGAAGTCCTTTTAACAGAAAAGTCCTGCATGAGGCTGTTAGCAGAAACCTCCTCCTCGCTGCGAGTGAGGCCGCCTCTTTGGCTCTAACAGTGAACAGTAATTCAGGGAAAAATCCATTAGAGCAGAGGCAGCTCCAGCCGCCTCCCGTCCTCTGTGACCACCGTGGAGCAGAGGCAGCTCCAGCCGCCTTCATTCCTCTGTGACCAACGTGGAGCAGAGGCAGGTGCCAGGGCCAAAATACAAAGATCAGCCTTTTGTCAATGAAACGATGAACCTCTGATCAGATCATGGTGCAGTGCATTCCTACAGGAGAGGGCTTAGCCAGCAGAACAGATGCTGAGATGTTATTGTAATCCCAAGAATATTCCACATTATGGCATAAACATACCGATCTCTATGGACCACCAGGCCAAGTGCCAGCTCAGATCTGTGGAGAAGGCAGCAAGAATGAGTGTTTCTCAAGATTTCAAAGTTCTTTAGCGATAAAAACACCAGTCCTGCAGTTGAATACATCCTCACAATAATAACAACTCCAAAGAGACAAGCGGGTGATGGACCTTCACTAGAAAAGTTACACAGTGAAGCTTTCTGAAGCCTCCTCGAAAGAATTCTGTGTTATACATTTTAAACTATATATTCTGAGCAATGGTCACAATATTGTATTTGGTAAAACGCCTTGGTCAGGAGGAACATGACAGATCTGTGGAGAGGAGAGCATTTATTCAGCTAAACACCTATAATTGAATAATAAATGCTAGACTGATAAGTTTAATGACATACAGTGGAACATTCCAAGGAAACCAAGAACATCTCAAATGGATCAACCATGTCACGTACCCTCCGTTAGAAAAGTGACATAGTGCAGCTTTAAATAGTCAAAATATCATCAAGATCCTGCTTCCGGGCTTGGATAAAAACAAGACAGGAACGGTATGTCTCAAACTTTTGCCCTGGCAGTTTACAGAGTTCTGGTGAAGAAATTGTGCCAAATTTCTTCTGGCTGTTTATTTTCTGAACATAAGGGCTACTGTAGGCCGTAACCCACGCCAAAACAACAGCAGAACAACAGCCGTCTCAACTCACTAGAGCCGGTCTCCAAAACAGACCAGTAACTGACCAATCGAACCTTCACATCAACTTGTCGGCATAGCAACCGAGTGTCACATACAAAAGCAGTTACATCAACAACACATAAACAAAACAACAACCAATCGAACTTCACATCAACTTGTCGGCATAGCAACCGAGTGTCACATACAAAAGCAGTTACATCAACAACACATAAACAAAACAACAAAAGGTGTCAACTCTGAGCTAAACACAAAATCTCAGATCATTACTATATTCATAAGAAAATCCAAGCTCCTACCCATAATGCCTTTGCTTGTATTCACGTCTCTTGTCTATTCCAACATTTTAATTATAAATGTTTCCATTAGCTTTGGTCAGTTTCTCTTGTAATCATAAAATCAATGGGCACAACAGGCCATTTCCAGCATTTCCTCTGTCTATAAAACAGAACAATCCGAGAATAAGTGATGTTTATATGTGTAACGCTATAGTAACAATAATAACACCTCCAAAGAGACAAGCAGGTGACGAACCTCCACTGGAAAAGTTACACAGTGAAGCTTTCTGAAGCCGCCTTGAAAGAATTCTATGCATTCTGTGTATACATTTTAAACTATAGATTTTAAGCGATGGTCAAGATACTGGGGTGACAGTAGCTCAGTTGGTAGAGTTTTTGTCCACTGATCCGGACATTGGCGGCTCGAATCCCACTCTCGACAGAACATCAGTGGTAGAGCGGTCAGACCCGCAGGCTGGAGGTGCGATTCCAGCTTCCACAAATTAATACTATCGTTGTGTCCTTTGGCAAGACACTAAACCCATACACCAGTGTCTGCTTACTGCTGGTGTATGAATGTGTGAATGGATGAGTGGTTCCTTGATGTAAAACGCTTTGAGTGCGGTGAAGGTGGAAAAGCGCTATAGAAAAATGTGACCATTTACCATATTGTATTTGATGGGGAAACACTTTGCTCAGAAGGAACATGAGAGGAAAGTTTGAACTGGTTACTCTCCAGTTGATGGGCGAATGTTTAACCCACTCCACCACATCTGCTCCTCTGCTAAAATGTGGACTATATGAGGTCCTCAAAACACCTCAAAACGAATCCCCAAAGCATCGTAGGTTTTATACAGAACTGCTCTACTTAAGAATTAAATCCCTACTGTTCAGTGCGTTCAGAACAAATGAACGCTGACTAAAGACTCAAGGCTGCTTTCAATGGGGTGTTTTTTCCTCTTCTCTGCTACATCTATGGCTTGTTAAGTAAGATCATTTGTAATTGATAATAAAAGCATTTTTCATACTCCAAATGATACCCAGGGAACAAAGGAGGCGGAAGGCAACGCTGGATCCAAACCACAACGGAGCTGCATTATAACGTCACATTATGATGCAGGTCTCGTAATAAAAAAGTTGATTCTTTGTGAGTGAATATGAATCATGAGTGAGGCAGATTTTGTCTTTTGTGTTTTCATGATGTATTCAATGACAGCTCTGAAATGTGACTGTTTTTTCTCTCACACAGGAGCCAAATCGGTTGAATCTAGCAGTGCTTTCAAAGGAGTCATCCAAAAGTAATTTCAAGTTGATTTTGTTTTATATGAGATGCCACCAAACAAAAGTCTCAGGCGTCATTCAAGCCTGAGACTGGCGGCATTGTGTTCATCTATAGCCAGACTAACGCAATAAGGTAAATGGTCATGGTCACATTTTTATATAGCGCTTTTCCACCTTCAAGGCTCAAAGCTCTTTACATCAAGGAACCACCACAGACTGTATAAAGAAGTGAGTGTGACGTCACCCACAGCGTTCGGCTCCAGTCAAATGAAGCTCATCAAGGGTAGAGCAGTTATAGGGGTCAATTTGGAGTTCCATATTTGGAATTCGGACTGCGAGTATCATAGCAACCAAAGAGCCAATCTGGAGCGAAGGTAACGCCCCTTCCGGCCCACACAGCTGGTTTAGCATGGAGTGGGTGCCTGTTGCTAACGCTAGCGGGAGCAACCTTGGGGAAAGAAGGCGCATGAGTTGTTGTTATGTTCATATCTTGATTTACAGACACAATAGTGAAATAAAAACGGAAAGGATCACGTAGAGCGGGTTAATACGAACATTTTAAGACAAAAATGACGAGTCTGACAGCAGCAGTTAAAGAGATGAAACGTGAATTGGAGCCAGAGTCGATGGACAGCAGCGTTAAAGAGATGAAACGTGAATTGGAGCCAGAGTCGATGGAGCCGGAAGTGCAGGTTAGCTATGTCCATTTATATATACAGTCTATGGGAACCACTCACCCATTCACACACATTCATACACCAGTGTACGTAAACAGTGGTGGCGAGGTGGGTTAAGTGTCTTGCCTAAGGACACAACGACAGGACTCATCTGTGGGAGCTGGAATCATACCGCCAACCTTTGGATCAGTGGACAAAGGCTCTACCAACTGAGCTACTGTCGCCTCATTGATATATCAAATCTGTTATATTTAATAGTGAAACGATGATGTTCTCTTACTGTTTACAGCACCGTACCTCCATTTTGCGTGTGTAAAGCATGTCTTTGGCTGCATTCACACATTGGGTTACGTGTGAGTATGTCGTAAACAGTTGGCGTCTGCATATATGAAGTGTGAAGCGCTGTGTTGATCCGCTGCCATATGGTCTCATGTGATCTGTCTCAGTTACAAGGCTGTGAAACATCAGTGTGTGTTTTTCTCCACGCAGTCAACAGTTTGAAGGCTATTTGTAGTAACGTTTTGGAGAAGACGAAGATTCGGATCCCGCCATGATAAGGTCAAAGGTCGGTACAGTCTGTGCCTCTCCCATGCCTGGATAAATTAACAGAGTTGTTTTGTTATTATCGATATCATAGACTAGGACCATACATTGTATAAAGAAGCGGACTAAGTGAGTGTGACGTCACCCGCAGCGGCAGTTATGGGGCGGATTTGGAGTCGAGTTCAATATTTGGAATTCCGACCGCAAGTATCATAGCAACCAAAGGGGGTTTAGCAGGAGGAAGGCGCTTAGCAACTCTGTCAATCAAACCTTTTGCTAACGCTAGCGGGAGTGACCTCGAGGAAAGACGCCGACTGATTTTCTGTTATTAATGTTCATATCTTGATTTACAGACCCCCTCTCTCTGTAACTGCTGCTGTCGGTTACAGAGAGAGGGGCGACAGTTTTTTAATAGAAAGTGAATTGGAGTCAATGGAGCCAGAAGCGCCTATGCTCAATTCCTATTTGGAACGCGCCGGCTAACAGGTTAGCTACGTCCACTTATATATACAGGATATGACTAGAACAGACAGCATCGTGTTACTTGACTGAGATCCTGAGTCCACCTCCGAACTCACATTAAAAACTAAATTCTATCCAGATGCTTAAAATATTTCCTTACTCTGCAAAAGAAATAAAGCTACACAATGCAACTTTTCTGGTGGGGGGTTCGCTACCGGCTTGTCTCCATGGAGATGTTATCACTTTGCCTGGAATATTTCACAGTATGGCGTTAAACATATCTATCTTGCATTTATTCAGTTGCACGTATTCTTACCGTGAGCAGCTCGGCCTCTCCACAGATCCGACCTGGTTGCATCACCTGCTTGACTCCATGGAGATAGGCCTATTGATAAGATTAACGCCGTACTGTGTAACATTCAAAGCAATAGCATCTCCGTGGTGACACATAGGTGGCCAATCAAATAAAAGAGCTCTGCTGCTGCCATAGAAAGTGCTTTTCATTTGAACAGAAAGTGAGTTTGTTTATTTTGAAATCCCACATCACTGTTACATCACTATTACATAAATTATACTCACGTGTATTTGTATAGCACACACTGATTCAGAGTCGTTCATGAGCCTGGTAATGGCTGAACACTTTCCTCCTCTCGTTCTCTGCATCCAAATGAACTAAAACATAGAATAGAAAACAGTCCCTCCAATCGCCATCAGCGCGGGCACGTTTATGACGCAGCCACAGGACGTAACGAGCGCTCAATAAAATCATGAAAAACTCATTAGGGGCGATTACACTTAATGTGACGGGGGCGGCGCCATTAGGGGGCGCAATAACACAGTAATCAAACGCAGCGGGAAGAGAGCAGTGGAATTACCTCCGCGCTTTGTTTATCTTAACGTCGCTCAGTTGGAAACAACGGCCAAAACGTGACTCATGCATGAGGTCTGCAGACGAGCGCGCGAGGAAGACTGGCATCGTTTGGAAAAGAGGGAGAAGTCAAAGTTTTGGTACAAAACTTATATATGTGCATCCAGAACGTAACCAAAGTACTAAAGTGCACATGTTAGGTTATGTTATCTGTATTTTACTTAAATGTATACTTTTACTTCAGTACATTTGAGAGCAGGATCTGTACTTCAAAACAAAATATACAAATAAAAACAGAAAAAAAAATCCATTAATTCAATTGTTTCTGTTGAACAAAATTAATCTCAAATCGTCATCAAAATCACTACATTTGAAGCTTTATAAGACTCAAAATTTGTGTGAAATACTTTTACTTTTCACTCTTTAAGTACATTTTTAAACGGGTACTTTAATACTTTTACCTAAGTAGTTTTTTTCATGTGATACTTTTACTTTAATATTTTTCTGTACTTTTACTTAAGTAACATAATAGAATACTTCTTTCACCACTGTCTGCACCACTGGCCACTTTTCACAACTTAATTAACTACTTTCAACCTTCAGATTGCGTATGGCGAAGGGCACGTGCAAAGAGAACACCCCAAAAAGAACACCTCAAAGAGAACACCCCAAAGAGAACACCTCAAAGAGAACACCCCAAAGAGAATACCCCAAAGAGAACACCTCAAAGAGAACACCTCAAAGAGAACACCCCAAAGAGAACACCCCAAAGAGAACTCAGCCAATATCTGCTCGTTGTATTTCTTTAACTTTAACGTGGCCAATTTCCCTGGTTTACTAAAGAGAAACGCTGCCCTCCAGTGGCAAAATGACACCAACACAAAACGTGACGCTGATGCTTACGTAACTTCTCTGGTGAGGGGTTTACTTTATATACATACATTTTTACTTTGAGTGGGGTCGATTCTCCACAGATCTGACCTGTAACTCGGCCCAGTGACGTCACCTGCTTGGCTCCATGCAGATAGAGGATTATAATGCCATACTGTGGAACATTCAAGGCTCCATAGACACGCACACGGACGTCCCCAGTCACACGGGGCGCCTGTAAAATACAATGTACAGAAAGTTACCGGTATAAGTGATCTGACCTCAAATATGTAACAATGTGATCGATGTTTGTGATAAAAAGCCGTTCTCCGTGTTGAGTGACAGAGGTCAGAGGTCAGAGGCAGAGGTCAGAAGGACGGGTCACAGTGATCATGTGAATTATAAATATATGGATTATAAAAGCATAAAGCTGTTTGTGTAGTGTCCATGTTGAACTCGTCTTTATCCAGTCCAAACTCCACAGTTCAGACGCTATTCTCAGGGCGCCACGCAGTATTCTGTAGCATTTCATTCCCGATACTTCCTCAGATTGTCCCATCATTACCAAATTTTCTGTGGACCTACAACAGGGCACTTTTTTACAGCCTGAGCCTATAATGAATGTATGTATATGAGTGTGCTGCTGATCATTTGTGTTCAAATAATAACACATAGAAATTCTATAGACACAAATCTAAATACAAGGCGCGTGCTGATCAGCCTACATGAATCTGCTGCCATCGTGTGGCTGTTGTGTGTACTAACAGTACAGTTCTGTGTGTCCATTCTCCGTGTTTTTTCTCCGAATATTTCGAGTGGCGACACGTCGCGATGAAAAAGTCTAATGCAAAAGCAAAAGGCTCGTGTCATTTTATTTCATTTTATTTCATTTATTTCACTGAGCTCCTCAAAGACAAAGTCCAGAGTTTATCACGAAGAACCCGGAGCATGAAAGCGCTTTCTGTCTGTTTACACATTATTTTAATAGTAATAATAATAATAATAATAATAATAATAATAGAAAAAGTTTATTTGATAAATTAGTCAACACTGTTTTAATCAGAAACATATGAACGCGTGAAACATTTGAATGCGTGAACTTTACGCACAGAAGAAATGCAGATACATGCACGTGCGCATAATAACATTTATCTTATGTTTAATTGACGGATTTGTCATGTGTTTATGCCATTTAAGTTCAAATGTTCAAGTGCACGTGCGGACCTCAAGGGACCTAAATAATCAAAATCAGTTCAAAATAAGTCATGATCTAATGCGCGCAGTGCTCACGCGGTAAAAACATTTGGGTTCAAAACATTTAGGCAAAACCCTGTCGCCTTCAGACCGCGGGTACATCCCCTGAAATAAATGTAGTGGTTTAGATCATTTAAAATATCACTAAGTAGAAAAATACTGTCCATAATGTCAAACTGTAGTAACTTTATGAGCTTGAAGACTTGGTCTGCGCATGTGTCCCGCGCTCTACAAACCTACAAAGTGATTTTATTTTTTATTGCAAACCAAGCACAGGTCTGAGCATCATTAAAAATGGTACATTTTAAAAATAAAATCCCAGTTTAAATATTCTCCAAAAATAAAACACATGTTTATTTTGGGGTTAGTTGTGCTTTTCAGGCTTTAGGCTTAATTATATTTTTCTTATTTTGAAAAGTTAAATTATGCGTAAACTCCTTGTGCGTAGGCAGAATATTTATTGAGATATTTGATCATAAAGTCATTGACACTGCGCCTTAAACAAGTGAAATACAAACTGTATTTAACTCACAGTAATTGATCCAAATTTGAGTTAGTTCGTGTCCCGCAGCAACACGCGCGTGGACTCCTTTTTCGTGTTTCTCGGCCTGCACGACCTTGTACGCACGACGCTGCACGTTAAGTTACGTATCCCGCTCGTGACTACAATCAAAAGGAAAATCATTTGAAATATTTTAACAACCTATCACTGCCAACTGTGAAGCTTTGGTTACTTTTAAATAAAACAACATTTGACTTTTAAAGGTCTGCGCGGGAGTCTCGTGCAGGACCAGTTAAGCTGCAGTACTAGTAACACAGCATTTAGAACACAACAACTTTATCTGTATTTATCTACTTCTCATTTATCCACTTTCATATTGGTTCTATATGAAGATGCTACACTGATGTTATGAAAGAACCTTATTCCTAAAATCCATCCTAACCCTGCTTGTCCCGCCACAGCCGGTCTGCGCGTAAACCTGGCTGCACCTCCCGGAGCGCGCGCGCCCGCTGTGCTTTGGGCCCATGTTTTATTGAAGGCTATGGAGACTGTGTATAAGCTAATATGACAGAAGCGCTTTGACCCCGGGGCAGTGCACTCGGCGCTACCTCCCGTCTCCTTCGCTTCTTTCTCACGCAAGTCCCTCCGCCACAATCCCATTGGTCCTCTCCACTTCACCATTTCAGGTCATGGAGATGTCTGGGTATTTTTAGTTTGAGCTCACTCACAGATTTCACATCAAGTGCTCAGGTTGAAGATAAAAACATGTAATGAGCTCAGATCTGACCCTTGTTCCAGGAAAGACTAAAGACATGAGTGTTATTAGCAGGAGGCTGGTGTTTTAGCATTGATCTGATGTCCCATAAGCCTCTAGGCCTCACCCTGGAGCCGGGCCTGTAATCCATCACGAGAGCGGCTCCCCGAGGGTCTGTGCTTCCTGTGAGAGAGATGCTCTACCTGATGCCCGCTTCACCCTCTGCTCTCGCGCTAGGACCATTTACACGTGAACGTGCGCTGCGTCACTGTGCTCTCGCGCTGTCTGTGAACGTGCGCTGCGTCACTCTGTGCTCTCACGCTGTGAACGTGCGCGGCTCAGCGGAGTTTGGTTTGACAGATCGTCTGTTTGATCATAAAGTCATTTATACATTTCTCTTACGCACGAAACAGACGTAATCCTCAGAGACAAAGTTCTGAATTACAGTTTTGATTCTTGAGCTGTTTCACAAACGAGGCATGATTATAAGTTTATAACAGTTTATAATAGTTTAGAACAGTTTAGAACAGTTTATAATAGTTTTTAATCGTTTATAATAGTTTAGAACAGTTTAGAACAGTTTATAATAGTTTTTAATCGTTTATAATAGTTTAGAACAGTTTAGAACAGTTTATAATAGTTTTTAATCGTTTATAATAGTTTAGAACAGTTTAGAACAGTTTATAATAGTTTATAATAGTTTACAATAGTTTGTGGCTAAACCTGTTACAGGGATAAGCGCAGACGGTTTAGTCCAAGTTTAATATAAACTGTGACTTCTCTTCGCTGTTCCTTGTTTAGGCCTAATTATATTTTTTGTCCTTTTTTACTCAACAGAAACAAAAGAAACGGATCTAACTTTTTAATTATTGCAGCGTTTTTAGCTAAAGTTTAGACAGAGTTTCAGACCCATTTTGTTATGAAAAAGAAAAACTCTTTTGTTTCTGGCTTTACCTTGAATGAGCTCAGCTTTAGTTCTTTTAGTCCAGTATTGAATTGGAAATCAAACAGCCTTTCTGGCACGTTTTTATGCCAAAGTTTTGGGAGCGCGGGCCTTCAGGGAGACTAAGGACATGAACTGTGTGAAGACGCAGCGTCTCTGCGCTGATCTGAGCGGCTCCAGCAGGGTTTAATTTGCTGCGCAGGGGTTAAACAAACAGCGTTAATAGTTTACTCCACAATGGAAGCTAATGCATCTGAGCTCTTTACAGGAACAAAAAAATCTCACTAATCCAACTTTGTCAACTTGAGTGAATAAGTGAAGCTTTTCCAAATGCGCTCAATAGACTTGGGAGTCTTTTTCGGTTCTTTTGCACACACCGGCTCCGGGTGCACTGGGCTGAGGGCTAATGGGGGATTAGCAGCAGAGGTATGTGTCACTTTGAATGGTTGTAATCCGGAGTGTTCTTTTTGTTGTTACGGAGCAGATATAAAATGCAGATTAAGAGGCTTGATAGGTCCACGGGCTGTGTTTTCACGATGGTCCCGCACAGACCTGTCCCGCACAGACCTGTCTCACCGGGACGTCCCCTGTGCGGGCTTCATCTTGTGCTCGCGCAGAGGCGATGTGGCAAAGACATTGGCCAAAGGCGGACTGCTAAAAAGATTGGGCTCAGTGTTGCGTAAAAAGGGGCCGTTCTGGTCGGCTGCTTCTGAGCGGGACACGGGCAGACACTATGGCATTGTGGGTCATGGCCTTGACCTCTGCAGCTTGCGGCTCTGCTGGAGGATTCCCCGCGCGCTCTCACATTTCACACGGTACAGATATACATCAGAAAAGAGGATTCATCTGGATTAGAAGGACGTTATACGCGCATAATGTAACCCAGAGATTTATATTAAACACAGAAATAAAAGGGCTGTAATGTCTTGATCCTTTTGTTTTTATGAATTCAGATGAATAGCATAAATATTATATTGGGCCAAACTACACAACTTAAAAATGAAACTAAAGTGTAAATATTGTAATATGATGTTTCAAATGTGACCTAAATGTGACCAAACAGAATGATGTTAAATGTTCCTTATGACACGGCTCCTGTGTCCACGCGGCTCGTGCCCCTTCGATACGGGACGTCCCGTAAGACACAGGCAGCCTGCTGTTATTATCTCATAAACTCAATGGGGTAATTTCTGCGCCTCTTTAGTCACAAACAGCTCTGTCTTCATCCGTGGAAACAGCAGCTCAGAGCTTCACTCTGACAGATTTTTCATTTATGCAGAATTTGACACAAAATGAACTCAAAAAAATAAATACTAAAGAATAAAACACTTTTGCTGCAGCCTTTGTGTATCCTAGAACTTAAAGAGGGACTCTTAGGTCTATAAACGAACAAACACATACAGCAGGTGTCCCTAATGCTCACTGAAATGTGCACTAATGAGTTTTAATCCAAGTCCAACAGGTTTGAGCCACAGCGCGACACGAGCCACAGTGTAACAGGCGGAGGGATATTACCGCAAAGAGGATTTTGTACACGCTCCCGCAAGTGACACAAAAAGAATAAATGCATAAATATGATTAATTGATTAAAAACACCTTTCTCTGTGTTTTTGAGTTGTGTTTAAAGCGGCTCCGGACGCGCCGCTGGAATGTTCAGAGCTTCAGATGAAAGTCTCATAGTGTTTGAATCCTCTTACTTTTGTAGACGCTGCGCTGCTCCGCTTTTTAAATGTGACCAACATTTGAGCTGCAGCTCATTTACTGTGTTAATCTGAGGCAGGCTCACCTCACATGCCCCGGGGCCCCTGTTCACAGGGCGCAGGGCCCCTGTGTGAGCTCAGGGCCAACAAAATAGGCCTGTAAACATATACATGTATATATACTTATACACAAACATGTACATGTATATATCCTTATACAAAGACATACACATGTACATATACATATACGTATACACAAACATATACATGCAAATATGTACATATACACAAACATATACATGTATATATACTTATACACAAACATGTACATATACACAAGCATGTACATATGCAAGATCAGGTCCAACATATGAAAAACGGGCCTACAAATATACACATATGCATATACACAAACATGTACATATTACACAACAATTACAATCACAACTGTCATTTAAAGCAACATTGTGTAATTTTCTGGAGGCGGCAAGTCGCGCGCATGATTCCAGGGAAACAAAAAAAAAACAACATACTTTTTCCAGTGAAAAAACAATAATTAATAATAATATTTTTTTTGTCATTTAATTTGACAAAAAAAAATATAAAAATAAAATTAATTGTAGTGTATGTTGAGCTGAAATGTTACAGGTTGGGGCTTTAAGTGTGTTTATATCGCAAAGCGCAGAGAAACAGTATTTGAGGGTGTTAAGTTCTATAGAGATAATAACAAACGTGTTGCCTTATTGTCATATAAATATATTTATTTTCATGAACATGTTTATGTGTGATCTGACCAAAGCCCGGTGTTCCGGGTTAGTTTAAAAGCGGCAGAAGAAACACTGCAAAAACAGACGTAGCCAATAGGCGGGACTGTGCTGCTCCTCGTGCGCCTCCATCCGCCGCCCTCAGGACAGTGCGTCTGCCTGACCTATATACAGCATCCCTCGCGCCCGCGGGCTGCCGTGCGCGCTACAAGAGCGGCTTGGGACGAGACCACGTCTAGTTTTCTCAAGTAAATCTCGCTTCCTGGCTGCACTTGAACCCACCTCGACTTATTGTGTGGATTAGAGCGACGCTGGGCTGTGGCACAGCGGGCGACGGGATGGTTAACGCAGAGGAGCGGGCACCCGGCTGAAAACAAGTCGCGTTCGCTGGATTACGCTGTATTTTAAACCTCAGATCTTTGTAAACGCCGAGGACACTGGACTCTCAAAATGCTGGAGCACGTGGTGCCGAGGGCGAAGCTCGGTCCTTCACCAAAAGCAACATCGTTTTTTATTGAACATTTATTGGGTTCTTCCTCCGAAAAGCGCGAAGGGCGTTCGGAGCGCGCGGGGCACACATATGTAGAGAGCAGCGCACGAGACATCCTGAACAAGGACACAAACAGTCTGGATGAACGGGGGCTGCACGAGACTTCACCCCGCGCACGCGGAAGGGAAACAAGTAAGAAACATTTGAGTTTGTTTTTGACACATAAAGCGGGCTGTTCTTATCCGACCTTTTAGTTTAGGTTAGACTTTCTTATTTTTGGATTATCTGGATTAAGACGGCCCTTTCTCATCAACAAAACAAACGAATGAAATATTTTTATTATTTAAAACATGAAACACATAGAATGACACGCAGTAGATCCACGCTTTTATGCGTAAAGCCACATAAGCGAAAGTAGCGTCTCCACACGGTGTGTGCAGCTTTAGTGATGCCTGGTCGTGCGTAAAACTCCGACCACGAGCCGATCCGTGAGATGTCGCATCTGATCTACTCTCCACAAACAAATGACTTTTTCACATTCCAAGCGTAACTTCCTGTTCCACCGCAGGTCCGCTGTACCAAGACAGCGAGGACGGGGACGGGGAAAGTCCGAGTACAGGCCACACGGAGGACAGCGACAGTCCAGAGGAGAAAGGAGACCGAGAAGACGCAGAGGAGGAGGAGAGGACAGGTAAGAAGAGGCCACGCGGGACTTGCGTGCGCGTTTATAAGAAATAAGAGTCAGACACTTTTCACTCATTCAAACTCTGCTTCATTGTTTAAGTAGATTAGGTCCAATACGTGTCTTTAGCCCGTATATTATGAAATACCCTGTGTGTTTCATAAATATACTTATACCCTGTTATAACACTGTTATAACAGTCTAAGGTGTCAGGCCTGGCTATAGCCGTTAGAGTTTGCTACATTACTGTTTCCCTCCACAGTTTCACTCTGAACTGTAGAGTCCTTCATGGAACTAAAAGACTCTTCATGCAAAAACATTTACAGAGCTGTTATGCAACTACAGGATTTGTTTGTTCCCATTATTCATCTGGATCAGTTGAAACGAGTTAAATTTAACACTGCCAACAATGAAATGCAGTTTAACTTCCTGGTCGACAGGTTTGAATAGAACAAAGATAATAAACATCAGTGACTTACCAATGAAAAGAGTGAAAACATCTGTTCATCCATGACACATCTCTTCATCCGTGACTTCAGGTCTACAGGTTAAAACGTGTTGACAGAATGATATTTCCTGTTTCCTGGATGACAGAGAGATCACAGACTCACGGTCACTTAAACTCAGATTTGGTCAAACTAATGCTAATGCTAATGCTAATACCTGTGTCTTGTAGTTGGTGTGAAGTTGGAGAGGAAGAAGAAGACACGCACAGTGTTCAGCCGCAGCCAGGTGTTTCAGCTGGAGTCGACCTTTGACCTGAAGCGGTACCTGAGCGGCTCGGAGCGGGCCGGACTCGCCGCCACGCTGCAGCTCACGGAGACGCAGGTCAAGATCTGGTTCCAAAACCGAAGGAACAAGTGGAAGAGGCAGATGGCTGCAGACATGGAGGCCAGCGCCACAGCGTCCTTCTCCTCCCAGAGAGTGATCCGAGTCCCAGTTCTGTACCATGACAACAGCCCCTCACTGTCAGCCACTGGACTGGCCTTCTCCAGCCCCCTTCACTACCCCCTGACCAGCCCCTTCACCTCCCCACTGTCCTACATCGCACCACGGCTGGTCTGAAGGGACTCCAGCACATCCAGAGTTAGCCCCAGATTTCTATGTTTTTTATAAGCGGAGTCCTTTTCACAAGTAGAGCTCTATTTTCAGATGTTTATTACTCCATGATGTGGCTGCAGTGTTAAAGTTTGGGATGTTTGTGTACATTTTATTAGGATGTTGGGAGCTAGAAATAGTCCAGACAAATTTAATTTAAAATAATTCACTTTTGTAACTGATGTGGGAATAAAACCTATGCACAAACGCTTCTGTGGTGTGTTCAATGGCCTCACTGTATCATAATGTAAAGCTATGAAACCATAATAAGGCGTTACTGTCCCTGTGACGTCACGAGCACGCTAAGGAGCAATATGCCTATGACATGCATCGTAAGCCACATCCCGCCCTCATCTGCCCCCAGCGCCCCACCAATCAAAACACGCGGAACAGTTGTGTTTGGAGCGCGCGCAGAGCGTCTCTGTAGTCACACACCAGGCGCGATGGTGCTTGGAGCGCGCGGACAGCACGGAGTTTGGGGACAGACGCAGGTGCGATGCCCGGGAACATGAGCAAAGAGCTCACGTTCACCATCGACCACATCCTCAACTTAAAACAGCGCGAGAGGAAACATGGCTGTGTGGACCCAGAGCACGAGGACGTCCAGAAACAGGACAGCACCAAGGACAAAGGTGACTCTTCTATTTATTTTTTTAATTAATTTATTATTTTTTCAGTTTCAAAAACTTGTGCTGAAACGCTAAGACTTGACTTTACAAAGAAAGGTGCACGTGGGGTTGAAGGGCAGTGTTGTAGTGTTTTTAATTATCCTACATAAAGCCCTGTTTATTATCTGTAGCACAAACGCGCACTTTGTTTCTGTCCAAACGCAGCACAGACGGAGTGCACCGCCTCGAGCCCCGGGACAGAGAGGCCCGGGGGCCCGCGGGCCGCGGTGGAGCCCAAAACTCCGGTGAAGAAGAAGACACGCACCATCTTCTCCAAACGGCAGATCTTTCAGCTCGAGGCGACCTTTGACCTGAAGCGGTACCTGAGCAGCTCCGAGCGCGCGTGCCTCGCGAGCTCCCTCCAGCTCACAGAGACACAGGTCAAAATCTGGTTCCAAAACCGACGAAACAAACTCAAGCGGCAGATTTCTTCGGACCTGGAGGACAAGCACGCGCACGTACAGACTGCGTACAAGGACAGCCGCGCGCT
>JACM01041078.1:0-14447 GCA_000787095.1 Periophthalmodon schlosseri
ATAATAATAATAATAATAATAACTAAATAAATAAATAAATAGATAAAGGATGACTGCTTTTACCATTTAAATATTTTGTTAAATTAATATTTGCTTTGGATCAACATATAATAAATAAATATGACATATATTCAACATTTTTTTCTTGCTTTTTTTGGGCTAACGATAATGCCAGGCTTTTGTTTTGTTTTCATTTGTATTGACATGCTAAACACATCAAAGTATTATTATATAAAAAAAACCAAAAAAAACCAAAACCAAAACAACTAAACATAGTCTTGAGCTCAAAATATATCCACATCTAATTAGGAAGCATTTTACTGTCCGATTTGCAGGAAGTGTGCATTAGCATGCTAGTGATTGTTAGCTTTAATTTCATGGCAAAACTCCACTCTGGTCTGTGAAAGTTGTTACATGCATTTAGAAACTCACTGCGGTGAATAACTAGGATGCTCAGAACGCATAAGGTAAGTGAGGAATTACTTTAGACCAACGCAAACTGTTTAAAATGAACTAGTTCTGTTTTTAAATTTTTTTCTGATCCGGTTTGTGATCTGGTTTGTGTCAAGGCCCTTGGGGGTAGACTTTGTTTCAGATCTATAAACTAAATATTGCATTCATTTGTGTGTTTCTGTTTTAAAGTGTATGATGTAACTTTTCTCTTGGACGATCCGCCACCTGCTTGTCTCCATGGCGATGCTATTGTTCCACAGTATGACATTAAACATATAACTATAGAGACAAACCTTTGACTGCATCAGGCCAAGTTATAATTCAGAGGCTGTGGAGAGACGAAGCAGCTGTAATTCACATAGAAGTGTAATGCCATACTGTGGAATATTCCAGACAAAGTAATAACATCTTCTGGTTGAAATTGTATTGCCAACCAGACAATGACGTACTGCCCCTCAACTGTACTTGCTAAGGGTCATTTGGTGCAACATTGTAAATCAAACATGGCCGCTCAATATATGGACAACAGGAAGATTTGTTGACGGGGAAAGTGTTGGTGAAACCTCTAGCGTAAGTCATATAGCAACCCAGCCAATAACGTTAATTTTACACAATATATTCACGAATGTATACGTACCAGATTTTACACAAAACTGTAAATTAGCATACTCCGCAAAACCACTGGTAGTAATAAATGTGAGCCATATATGATGCCACCTGCCTTTCCAATCCATGGGTTTCAAAATGGCAGAAAATTCGGACTGTTGCCATAGCTACTATAACAATGTATATCTTTTGCACGAGTCTAATGGGTCAAGTCTAAGGCTCCGGTCCACTTAACATATTAGGAATTATTCAGAAGTAATAATAACTTAAAACTCACTGTAAAAATGTACCATAAACTTAAAATGGACGACAGCTCACGGTATTGTTGCAAAGAACTTATGGAATTGCCTTATGTTAATGCAATACCATATATTGTAGTCTATTGATTTGTCTTCCCATTGCGGTTGCTAGGTCTCCTCCCCCTCCCTATAATAATACACATAGCATACCCCCACCATCCACTAGCTAGCTAACCATATATACGCTAACAAGACATCCAGTAGAAGTCATTAGAACATCTATGGACTATCTATAATGCCATCCCTATCTTGTGCAGTACTTTTGCCCTTTACAAAGGACACAGTCAGCCTAAAGACGCACTACGGATACTATACATGTACATTTCCAGTAGACATAACATTAACTAGCCTGCCTGCCTTCCGAAAGATCCCCGCATTGACCTGCCAGTTTGATTTATCATTTCTTCGGGCGCCATTTTCGACGAACCATATGTAAGATTTTTATTTTAAATTCCATAAACACGACCTATTTGTGTCTCCAGATATGAGGTAAACATATTAAAATTAAATATAGCGTTTACTGATAACAATTGTAATGGTGATTTATTCTTAAAGTGGTTGTAGGTGGAGTTTAGGTGTTTAGTCCCACTTTAATTGCAAAAAAACTGGACATAATGTTATATTTGGGTGTTTTGGTTCTCAAGACAATTGTCCAATCAGAAAGCAGAATGAGCCTCTCATTTGGGTTGCTAGTTTCAGTGCTGTAATCCAGTTGGTTTAAACCTAAAAGGACTATTTGATTCCTCACTACCTAAACCCCAGCGCCTGGAGTCAGTCATTAATCAGTGCGAGTGCAGCCTCTACAGCTCAGCGCTCACTTCATGGCCTGTCCATATACAAAGAATGAGCAAAACTATGAAACATCTAAATGCAAGTGCAAGTTACTGGCAACCCAGGTTCAGTTGTGATTGTAGTACCTTTTTATAACTGTAAGAGCAAAGGCTACATACAGTTCCTTTTAATGAACAGCAATCGTCATAACAACTGTGACAGGAGTGGATTTTAACTGCGGACCAGGCGACCAGATCAAATTCAATAATTACGTTGATGGCTGAGACAGTTTTCACTTCACGCACGCTAATAAGCTTTTCAGTTTAGGCAGAAAAGGTTACATTAAGTTATGGGGAGATTGCCTCATTCACTCTTATCTGGGGTTCTGAGTACTGTAGAATAAACAAACACTTAAATGTCAAGGTTATTTGTTTAATTTAAAAACTGTTCCTTATCAAGTGGCAGGTGTCATATATTCTGTTACCGGAAAAGTCAATGAAATCCTTATACAATAATTGCTACAATTTAAGGTCATATATTACGCAAAATTGACACTTGTGAACTTTAAGCCACGTTAGAATGCTGTTACTGCCACTAAAACTTAATAAAATTAATAAAAGAAACAAGTCAGCTGACTTCTGTGTTAGAAAACTGAAACTGAAAATTGGAGAACAAAGTAAGTACAGAGCAGTGGGTGTTTATCTGCAAAATGGCGTCTGAAAACTAAGCGATTAAAGATTGCTCAGACATGCACAAATCACTCCAATACAACTTCTGGTGAGTAAATGATGAGGGGAAACAACTATAACATGGTTAAAAGCTCTGAAAGTCAATTTTGCATAATACGTCTGCTTTATGCTGTAAGGAAAACTGTGATCCTTGCATGTAAATTGTTCCTGCATTTTGGATGGATTTTTGTCTGAAAAAATCCCTTTTATTAAGATGTCGCTTTGCCAAACATGACACACTTGGCTATGTCTTAATATTGCTATCAGCCTTCACAGAGCTCCATTGTAGAGGTAGAAGTCAGCCCCAGATGTACTGCCTCCCAAACAATGCTGGTGTCTGGAGCCGGGCCAGATCCCTTTTCAGAAATCAGGCCATTTTTTCTAGTTTATATTCTGTAGAGGTAGTGGAGCTTAGTGGCATTTAGCAACTTTGGTTCCGTCAATAGCACAAAATAAAACACTTTTGGCCGCGTTCATATTTGATCCGACTGAAGCAAACTGGCTTTGTTTGTGGAGACATAAAATGGGCCCAAGTAAAATGGGCCAATTAAAACGCAAAACTACAGACCACTGGAAGATTCCAAACCAACCCTAGCAGCTTCCATCTGTCACCATAACAGCCAGTTACACTCGCAAGTGGCAATAAAGGGCCTTTAATCCCTTGTTGTTTGGTTACATACATTTGAAACATGTGACTACACAGATTGGTCACAGATGTACAATCTTACTGTGAAAATTGTTGTTTTAGTTTTTGTAGTTTTACTGAGAAACAAGTTGTAGGACAAACCCGGCAAGGTTACAAAGAAAAATTGTGCAACAAAGAACAGGCAGGGGTGCTGAAATAACCTTGGCCTGAACAAATTGCCATGGTCAGAGAGGGAGAAAGCAATACTCCATTAAACAAGCTGTTGAGCAGTTTTCAAAATTGACTTTTCGACATGTTATACTGTCCCCTCATCAAAAACATACCTGGAGTTGTAATTTTGCTTCATTCACGCTTGTTTCATTAATCCGTTAATCCAAAGTCGTCTTCTTTGAGCACTCAACAATCCTCTGTTCCAACAATTCAGCAATCCTATGTTGCCCGGATTGTTGCGTCATAGATAAAACTCTGGACTTGTAACTTGGACCTGTGTAGTTTTTAAGCCCATAAACCATCACCAGACTCATTCTGTCAAATTGTGTTCACAACAAATGCATAGCTCTTTTAGCTGATACAACCACAGCACTCTGAAAACTTGAAAGATATGGAATCAGAGGTGTGGTACTAAAATGGATTAAAAGTTATTTATCTGGAAGACAGCAGTATGTTAAGCTTGAACGTGGATGTTGTTTGTGGGGTACTGCAAGGGTCTGTATTAGGACCAAAATTATTTATTTTGTTTATAAATGATATATGTAAAGTATCAAAGTCAGTGAGCATGGTGTGTTGTTTGAGGATGACACAGATACTTTCTTTTTTGGGGAAAATGTAGATGAAATTTTAGTAGTCATAAAAGAAATGAGTAAGATGAGTAAGGTTGGTTTGACATGAATAATTTAGCTTTAAATCTAGGAAAAACAAGATTTATGTTATTCGGAAACTGTAGAAGTGCAATTACGAATAGATGGGGTCGAGATAAAAAATGTTAATCAAAATAAATTTGCATTATAATTGATCAAATTAATAGGACACCACATATCAAATACATAAAAAACAAGATATCAAGAAACATATCCGTTCAAAATAGAGCAAAAGAGGTACTGGACTATAAATCACTCCATATGCTATACTGTTCATCCATCTTACCCCATTTCAGCTATTGTGCAGAGACCCGGAGAAATTATTACAGCACTTCATTAAAACCACTTATCACTCTCCAAAAAAGGGCCATATGAATCATGCACAAAGTGGAATACTGGGAACACATCCTTTGTTTGTTCAGTCAAAGCTACTGAAATTTACAGATATTGTGAATTATTTAACCGCTCAAATTATGTACAAAGCAGGTAATAATTTATACCAAATCATATACAAAAAATGTTCAAGAACCCAGAGGGGGAGGTATCTGTTAAGAGGACAGCATAACTTTAGATTCAATAAGGCTCGCACAAGTAGGAAAAGATTTTGCATTTCCTCAAGTGTTGTCAGATTATGGAACAAGATAAGTGAGGAAATACAATTTTCTATAAACCTAAGGCAGTTCAAAAATAAGTATAAAATGCTAATTCTGGATGAAATGTGAGAGAAGTTCTCAGATTATTGTATATCTTATTGTCTGCAGAAGTTTGTTATTTAGTCCAGATACACAACAGGAGGCATCAAATGTAAAAACCCGTAATTGAATCTAAAGTATTGGTGTGGGATTAAATAAGTTACTTTTTGCATATGAACATGTATGTATTTCTTCTTTTGTCTGCTGTGTTCAAAATAAATGATCAAGTGAAATGAAAAATGAACTAGTTCTATTTTTCACGTTTTTAAGACAGTAAAAATCAGGTGCGGCGTAGTTTAACAACTTGCAAACAACACGGTAAATTTGAATGAACTTTATGCCAGGGGTTATCTGGGTTGTTCATTTTGTCTGGTTAAAGAGTTTTACCCACAATCCATAGCGCCGTCCAGGTGTGAGGACATGTGGGCTGACAGGACACAAGCCAATGTCCACAGTGGCTGAAGTCCAATACTGTAGGGTCAGCCGTCCTCACCCGTCCCCTGTCTGCACCTGTCTGCACCTGTCTGCTCCAAACAGTTTGTGAGACATATACCTTGCAGAGAGGACGTCAAATGGAGGAGAGGACAACCACACGACTGTACATCATGTTATTCCCATTCCTTAGTTAAGTTATTGGACTAAACACTTAGCTAATGGGCCTGTATTGCACTATTTTCTGATCTACATTATAATGTTTCCTCATCACAACTTCAACTCACACATGGTCCTGGTTTGATCCCAGATTAATACAGATGGTAGGTCTTGTTCTAGGCCTGTTTTAGTCATGATCTAGTTCAGGCTTAGTCCCAATTTTAGTCTGGTTTAGTCCTTGCGTATTCATTCTTACTAATATACTCCTGTTTAGACTTGGTTTGTGTTGGTTTAGCTTGTTCAAGGCAGCACAATGTTTGAGTGACTAGCAGCAAGATCTAAGCTTCGATGGTGAGTGCTACGTTTTTGTATGGAGTTTGCATGTTCTCCCTGTGTGTAGGTGGGGTTTCCTCCGATTGCTCCGGTTTTCTACATTAACAGCACTATACTTGTTTTGGACTATCTCAAAAACATGAAAAACAGAACTAGTTCATTTAAAACAGTTTGCAGTGGTCCAAACTGTGCTTTCTTAACACATTCTGAGCATCATATTTATTCACTGAGCATCTTAGCGCTTTTCACAACTTTCAAAGGCTAGAGCGGAGTTTTGGTGTTACGGTAATGCTAACAACAACTAGCATGCTAACAGCGCAGGAGGAGGATGAAACAGGGCACTATATATCTGTACTGGGGCAAGACACATTTATTTTATTACATGAAAATTACATTTCTATTACCTGGTTTGGTGGGATAGTAACTGTGGTAAATATGTATCACAGTTTTACATCAGTTAAGTGGCAGTTTGTGAAAAAAAAGTTGAAAGAAATTGGAAAAAAAATACAGGCTGTAGCACTGAGTTTTCTACCTTCTCTACCTGCCATCAACACGGAAAATTCCATCCAAAATGCAGAGACAATTTACACGCAAGGAAGACATTTTTTCTGGCAGATTAAATATTAATCTAACAAAATTATGGGAATAATGGTGTTCTCATTAACTTTTATTAGTTTTATTACAATTATTGTGCAATTCAAACCAGATTTTACCCTTGTTAATATTATAATTGCCAGGTAACAGTTATGACATACGCAGAGGTAATTCCATATCTGCTACCGTGTCTAATCAGGAAGTTAAATTATAAACTTCACCAAAATAAAACAAAAAAAAAAAAAAAGAGATTTTTTTTGTAAAATCTTAAATATTATAATGTTAACTATGTTTTATTAAAATTAGTAGTCTAACCTGTCATATGCACTTTAAATACAGTAGCATAAAATAAAAATAAAATTAAAAAATGCATTGTTAGGAAAGTCTTAGGGGTCCAGCTTTGTCCTCTATGACCTTTTTGGTGTCCACATACTTACAAACAGTACACATACACATACTACCAGAGCAGATGTGCTGCACTGTGTACTGACAGAGAGCAGAGTAAATGATCCCGAGGGTACACTGACCTCAAAACCCTCCCATGGGCCGCGCACGTTTCACCACACTAAAACCAAAACAACATTCTCCATCTGCTTATACGGATGTAACACTAGTCCTGGTTGGTCCCGCTTAGTCCTAATTTAGACTTGGCTTGGTCCTGTTCTAGTCCTGGTTTAGTCCAGATGGAGTCTCGGTTTAGTTTAGGGTTGTGTAGTAGCTTACCACCATCAAGTGTAGCCTGAATTTATATAGCGCCTTTCAAGAGTGTTGGTGGTGGTTGGAGGGGCTGATGGTGCAGATTAGCATCCTCACTTCAATCAGTCTGCCCCAGGGCAGCTGTGGCTGAAGTAGGTTTGGGGGCTTGAAAGGCGCTATATAAATTCAATGGTTCATTCATTCATCCCTTAAGTATAAATGCAGTTTTAAAGGTGCAATGTAACTTTGTTTAGGGTGTTTGCTACCTGCTTGTCTCTATATGGAGGTGTTACTGCTTTGAATGGAAAGTTCCGCATTATGGCGTTAAACCAATTCCAAAAGGACCACAACCAAAACAAAAAACACATTGTTACTGTGAGCGGGATTGTCTCTCCACAGACCTTTAACTTGACCTGGTGCCATCTCCTGCTTGTTTCCCTAGAGATGGTTGAGTTAAATGCAATATTGTGGAACATTCCATGCGAAACTATAACATCTCAAACAAGCAGATGGCAGGCCTACACCAGAAAAGTTCATCTTGTCCTGTTTACTATATTGTATACTATAGCTTTAATTAAGGCGCAACAAAACACAGCCACAGAGCCGCACAGCCTGAGGTGTTCGCTTTTGGAGCATGATTTTATTTTCTAATGTGACTACTACATTCAACAACATCTTATTTTTAGATTTTTTTAATCAATATTTATTTTGCTCAAAAGGATATGTCAGTAATTGTATGAACATATCGATTGGATCTTCTGTGTCACTGCCACTGTCATGTACTGATCTTCCATGGCTAAGCAAGTGAACTGTATGATGCCTTCAAATCATTCTAGAAAGTACAGTTGTTTTTTTTCTTTTTTTCGATGTGGACTTAAAGGTACACTATGTAACCTTTCTAGTGGCTTTCTGCCGCCTGTTTGTCTCTACGGAGATGTTATTCACCTGCTTGTAATATTTCTCAGTATCTCTCCATGGGGACAAGCAGGTGACACTACTAGTGAAAGTTACAGGTCAGATTTGTGGAGAGGCGATCCCTCGCGCAGCAAGAATGTATTGTTGTTTGAGCAATAAAATATCTGTAACGGATTAAATGCAAGACAGTTAAGTTTAATGCCATACTGTGGAACATTCCAGGCAAAGCATTAAAGCTCCATGGAGACAAGCAGGTGGCCGACCCCCAACCTGAAAAGTTACATAGTGCACATCTGAAGACTTAAGCATTTATTGATTACGGTTTAAAGTTTAATTCAAAATCGAGTTACTTGCTTTTAATACGCATATTCCATCCTTCTCCAAGTGATGCTTCAGACGATCAATAGTCATCCATTAACTGAAACAAAGACAGAAATCCACTTACGGATTTAAATCAAGCTAATACAACTTAAACCTTTTACGCTATCCTGTTCATTTGCACTTCGAGTACAGTCAATCTTGTACAGTAAATGTTGTAACATTCGCTTCCCAGCCCTGCGTAGGAAAATCCGCTTTGGCCACCCACTGCGATGAAACAGCAGGAGGATCAGGGGAAAAGGGGGCATTCGCATACATTACGGGGCATTTACGCGCTCGCCGTCGCTGCCGAGAGGGATGAGAACCGTAACATTCGGCCAAAAATACCTCTCCACGGTGACCTTTTAACGTCCCTACCGATTGGGCTTTGTGAACGCATTACACACTCCACAGTTCTCATTTGTGAAATACAATAGAATGCTATGCCTGTTTATAGACGTATTAAAAAAACAGAGAGAGAATGGGAAATCTCAAAGGTAGTTGGAGGTAAGGTACTAAAACTGGTATTGAAACTAGATACTCGTTTGAGCAACTATCGGTAACTATCGATACTGAATGAACAAACCTTTCCTGAATAGAATTGTCTTGAGCTGTATCAGAACAACAAATGTATCAGTAACCTACCTGGACGACTGAGGGATTACACAGATATAAAACCACGTGGTAATATAAAAGAAAGTACTACGATTTAATGTTGAAATTCACGTTATTATCTAAATAAAGAGTGTTTTTATAGCGTTGTGGTATCGGAATAGTTTGAAATTTTAGTATCATGACAACACCAGCATTTATAAAGGAGGTTGATTGGTACTAAAGTGTGGTTTATGTAAATATTTCCGGATGTATTCCTGGTTTCTTTTCAGGTTGCAATTCTGTTTTAGTCCTAGCTTAGACCTAGTTTAGTCTTGGTTTAAAGGTGCACTATGTAACGTTTTTGGTTGCAGCTTCACCCTGGAATTTACGTAGCATTTTGCCAGAACAGGGTCATGTTTGAACAAAGCCAGATCTGATTTCCTGCATTTTTGATCTGGCAATTTCCCAGGTAAATTATCAGGAATATGGAAGGGAGATTTATGTGCGAATAAAGCCAGCGCTATGTGAGAGAGTGGAAGGATTAAGTATGAACAGAGCAGACTCGGCAATGTTCAAGGACTTCATGTTTCGTGTTTTAGGACTTTAAATAATGGCTATCTTCAGACAATAGACACCTTGCTTCTTTGGGCGTGCTCCTATATTGGGAAATGGAAGTTGGAGGAATTACTACTGAATAAACAAGCCACAACTAGGGTCAGCAACGTTTTCTGACATGTTGACAGAATGTATGGACTTAAAAACAGTGCAGGAGATGTCCGGACTTTTACCTATGACATCACAAAACTGGGAAATTCAAAATCGTTTTCTATGGGGCTTAGAAGGAACAGACTTCAAACAAGCGTGATTAAAGCAAAACATAACTCCAGGTATGTTTTTGATGAGGAAACAATGTTATAACATGGTTTAAAGCTCAGAAAGTTTTGTAACTCCAGGTATTGAGAAAACAATATTATAACATGTTTTACAGAAAAGTCAGTTTTGCATAATATGTGCTCTTGAAAATGTAAAGAGAAAATGGGAACTTTCAAGGATGCTAGAGTTACAGTTTTCATTGCTTGCATTGCTGAAAGGTCATTGTGTCTGTAGCTCTAAGTGCTGAGATTGACTGGTACCAATGTCAAAGTCAGAGCTGCTTTAAACAGCACATGGGAAATAAAAAACGTTCTCAAGGGCCTCCGCTCCTGTCAGCAGCATTATACATGCAAATGACAGCAGCCTGCATATCACAGCCTTCTGACATTCAGCGGGGTTTAAATCACATTTTTCAACCTGTGATGACTATTTAAAAATATAAGCAGGTGACACTAATGGTTCTAATATGCAAAATGTACTTTTTGTGTTTTTTTAATGATATACTGTAGTATCGTCATTAAACACATACCTAGACTTGTATTGAACCTGTGCATTTAATCAATCTCCAGACTAAAAAAACTTGATACATGATGGTCTTGCGCCCCCCTGCTGGCATGTTTTTGAGCTTTCTATCATGTTATAACGTTGTTCCCTCATCCAAAACATGCTTAATGAGGCTTTAGATGTCATCCATACATGTTTCAGTAATTTAGCGATCTCTCCCGGGTCCTACTCAAACTCTCCTTACAGTTAGCTGTACGATTCTACACAAAGCTCGGCCCATAAGCCTTTGTCGCACAATCTCCCACATGACAATTCTCCATAAATATGCAAAAGCATGATACAAAACAATATACTACAACTTAACAAACCCGATGCGATGTGCAGTGGTTTTATTACCGAGATGCACGCTCATTGTGTTGTGATGTTCTTCTGAAGGGGGAGTGACTTAGCGCGGGGAGCAAGAGGTAGGGGAGGCTCAGAGCGTCAGAAACAAAAGTGAGACTTATTAAACATGTTATTATGTTATTTTCGGCGAATATACCAGAGGCTCAGACGTCAGAAACAAAAGTGAGACTTATTAAACATGTTATTATGTTATTTTCGGCGAATATACCATTTTCAAAACAATAAAAAATAACATGGCGATCTAAATATGTTATGTGTTAGCAGTTAATACCCCATATAAGTATAATACCCCCTCTTTAATCCATATTATTTTAAGTGTTCTTCTGGAAGTTAAGCCACCCAAAGTAGTTAGAAAATATCTGATCAATGCACGGTTTAAGAATTTGAGCAGTTAATACTCGGTGGTGGCATGCTACTATTAAAGCGGATCTGCCCTTGGGTACACTGTCAAGCTAATCTGTCACTCTGCACCTTTGCCCCTCTAACCACAAAACCCTCACGCACAACACATTCTCACAAGACAATGTGAGCAAAGTGTTTCGCCTAAGGACACAACAGCAGAACTTGGTGCTCAAACCGCTGAGCCGCTGTCGCTGTCATTGTAATGTGAAGCTGAAACGAGAATGAAGCAATGAAGCATAAATAGATCCTTATCTCTCCAGGTGAATATAAGATACAGAGGTAGCAGGTTGTGGAAGGTCGTGAATGGCAGGTGACGGGCGGTAAGAAGAAAGCTACAAAATGAACCCATCGTCTGCTGTCATTAGACTGTCTGAAGACTGTAGCGGTGCATCACTGTTTCCATGGTTACTGCAACTAAAAATCAGTATCATCAGTCCTCTGCAAATCAGTAACTCTCTACTGATTGAGCTATTTTATGACGCTTTTAAGCACACGGCAATATGTGATTTTGCAACAACCCAGCTGTCCATGGTTATGAGGGTGTCGTTTAGCATTGGTTTCTTTGTTTTACACTTCTTGGGAAATATTAAAATTGGCAATTGTAGAATATAATAACTGATCAGTATGTTTGAGAGTGTAAAAAGTGCTAAATTCTTCATTAAAAACAAAGCATAACATGGTAAAATGACAAAGGTTGGGTAGAGCGTTGCATTCTACATAATGTCACATTGTATCCCATAATAGAATGTTTTGGTGAGACTAGGGCCAAAGGCTATGGACTGAACCAATCACAACGAAGCAGGCACATAGAGGTCCCACTGACCTGTCAACCCATAATGCCCATGGGGAAAGGGGGGAGGGGCGTCTTAAGGGGGGCAGACAACAGCCCATTTCACAGTGGTACAAACAATCCTACTACAATATTATGATGCTAGTGAAATGTACTGTTGAAGACGTTTAATGAAGCAGTATTTTTAGTCAGTAGATGACTACCTGCGGTGAACAGAGAATGCTGGGATTTGTGCCAGTGCCCTCTTTTGAAAAACAATGGGATTGTGGGATTGAACAATACTGAAAAACACAACAGTAATTTTAAGAACATGACAAAAAGGCTGATTCTTAAAAGTTAAAGTTCAAAATTATCAGAATGTGTCTAGTGAAGGTATTTTGTAAAGTGCAGAGGTAAAATAAACATCACAAATTATACATATTTAAGGCTATTTTGATGACTAACAGCCACTCAACATCATAGAAAACATTTCTGAATATAGCATCCAGAATTAGCATTCCCTGAAGTAAAGGCTCAATGTGAAACTGGACTCTGGAAACTGGATTGACTTTTCACAGCTTTTAACCATGTTATAGTTGTTTCCCTCAACATTTACCTTTTTTGAAGTTGTATTTGGAGTTATTCGTGCATGTTTGAGCAATCTATCTCTAATTTTCAAGACGCCATATTACCGATCAAGCCCTGTTTTCATCGCCACCGGCATACGCCCACTGCTCTGTACTGACTTTGTTTTCTAATTTTGTTTTCTTAATCAGTGATACGCGTAGGTTTCGGCACCGTCACATAGTCATTTTTGTAGAAATAAAAAAAAAATATATAAATCTGCTACTCGCTAGTGTGATCTGTATCTATCCATTGGAAGCGTCGAATTTCACGGCGATGTCTGCTGCCATTGGGAAGCAGCCTTTTTTTTTTTTTCATTAAGTTATTTTAGATGAATATTGAGATTTAAAATATCCAAATGATAAAATAATGATCCACATGTGTCACTGATAACTATAACTATAAATTGTAACTATAAAGCAGACGCAACAGGTCTTTTGTAATATAGTTCAAATGATGGATGTTTATGAACTGGAGAAAGAGAAGAGGTCAGAGATCAAACCACTGTAGAATTGATGGGAAGCGCGCTGACCAGGGGGTGACATCTCACTAAGAGCTTTAGTATAGATCCACCATCGCCCCCTTGGGTTTGGGGGATGAGTATGCAACCGAAGAGCAAAAAATAAACCTCACTCCACTCTAATATCTGTTCCATCGCCGCCTGGTTTTAAACCTTAGTCGTCGCTTATATTAACAGCTCTTGCTCTCTTCTTTCCCTCTCAGTGCCTGTTCATCTCCTCCCAAACACGGCTGTCTGGTTGCCATGGCAGCAGCTCCGTCAGATGCCGACTGTTTTTTTTTATGGATGTAACTAATTTTGGTTGTGAGATCATTAGAACATGGAGCGGCCTATCCAAACGGCGTCTTGGTATTTCCAGTAAAGGTCAGAGGACGTGCGATGGCTTTTATTACAGCGGCAGGCGGATGAAATGTGAACAAAGTGTGTGAAGTATGGGCCTGGCCGGAGCAATCAATATGGCCGACCAAGCTAGCATTGTTTTAGATAAATTGGCTTGTGCACTAAGGTGGATGAATGGATAGTCGTGGAATATCAAGACACTGCGTCATTTTACGGCATAAATCTGCAGTTAGAACTACTGTGATCTTGTTCGGGCCAAATTGAATTGTTTTACATAATGTGTTTAGATGAGTTGTTTTTTGGAGCTTTCTGCCATGTTGTTCCCTCATCAAAAACACTGAAGAGGTTTTAGATGTCACCCATTCATGTTTCAGTAATTTTGTGACCTCTCCTGGGCATTATTCGAACTCTTCTTATGGTTAGCACAATTCTACGTCACCCATGCTTCCGCACATCAATTTTCCGTACAAAATATAACATGATACAAAACAATACACTACAACTTCATAAACCTGGTGTGATGTGCAGTAGTTTCATTAGTGAATACATGCTGTAATGTGATAGCGCTCTGAAGACTGCTTAAACATGTTAATACGTTGTTTTATGTTGTGTTACATTGAGTATAGCATTTTCAACACACTAAAAGGTAACATGGTGGTCTAAAAATGTTATGTGTTATGTGTTAGCAATTAAAACCCTCTTTAGAAAAGGAGTGGAGTGCCAAAACACAATTAATAGTAGTGCCATGTTTACAGCTCTCACTTAGTGAGGTGTGATTGGATCCTGCTTTTATAATATTCTCTGAGGGAAAACATAAAATGCACTCATGAAGAATAAAGTCAGGTACCACGTTTTGACGTTTTGATATTTTTAGCAACA
>KN484494.1:9633-47712 GCA_000787095.1 Periophthalmodon schlosseri
TGTATTTCTGTTGCAGAATTTTTTTTACTCTCGTAAAAACTTCATGAAGCCGACCCACCAGGAATTCCCTCATCGGAACTTTCAAGAAGAGGTGGACTTTCTCAGCGAGATTTTCCCAAGTAATATTCCCCATAATATTATGTATTGTCCATTTCGATTGAGTGAGAAATGCATAGACACTGACCTGTATATTTATGCAGATGGCGCGGCCTACTGTATGGGACGGCTGAACTCGGACTGCTGGTACATACCTTGTTCATGTCTCTTGGTGGCTGTGTACGTGGCTGTAATAATTGGTGCTGTTTGCAGGTACTTGTTCACGCTGGACCTACCCGAATACTGGGAGAATAAACACGCCGACCAGACCCTGGAAGTTCTGATGAGCGACCTGGACCCAGCCATCATGGACCAGTTCTTCATGAAAGACGGTGTTTCCGCAAGTGATGTCACTCGTGTAAGAGCTCTAGTCAGAGGTCAAGGCTCAAGATGGCTGTGGACTTATGTGATCTCATGGAATCTTTCTTTGCAGATGAGTGGAATTCGTGACCTGATTCCAGGTTCTGTGATTGATGCCACATTGTTTAACCCATGTGGCTACTCCATGAATGGCATGAAGACTGATGTAAGTTTTGGTCTTTTTAGTAGAAATTTCACTTCATGACACACAGGTTTGAAGGGTGGAACCTCCAAACAGAAATGAACCATCAACCACCAAGATTTCAAATGGAGGATGGAGGGTCAAACTGTAGGTAATCCATTATTGAGAATAACCAATCTGGACTGGCTCACTTCTCTGCTGTTGTATCATATACATAACCACATGTGTTTGTAAAATCAAAACTACACATGCGCACAAGTATTTCTGAAGCTGTGTACTATGGCAAGGTGAATTGATTCAACTGGTCCCAGATCCTGCTCCAAAAATATAAACTACATTCCTACAAAACCATTCAATTTTCATTTGTGTGCACAGGGAACTTACTGGACCATCCACATAACTCCAGAGCCAGAGTTCTCCTATGTCAGCTTTGAAACTAACTTGTCCCAGACTTCGTACGATGACCTAATTCGCAAGGTGGTAGAGGTCTTCAAACCGGGAAAGTTTGTCACAACCCTTTTTGTCAATCAGGTAACACGCACCTTCAAGTAAAGTCGGTTAAACTGACTTTAATTTTACAGGCAACACAGGGCTCAGTACCACACAAAAAAATTCACCTTTTTATTACTCCAATATTTGATTTAAAAAGCCTTTGCTGATTATTGACAACTATTTGATCACAATTTATTCAGAATTTGATTATTGCACACCCCTGTGGTGCTCTCTACTGACATTCACCTGCATCCATTACTGTATATCTGTGAGAAATAAATTATACTGATTTTAAACCACATATGCATGAGCCACATTCAACTTTGATATTGTATCCCACAGAGCTCCAAATGCCGCAGTGTCTTCTCCTCGGCTCAGAAACTGGATGGCTACAAGCGACTGGATCGGCAGCTGGCTCAATTCAACGATTATAACTTTGTCTTTACAAGTTACGCTAAGATGTGTCAGCAGAACCAGAAGAGCTGAGAGCGAGGCCCCTGTAGTTTTGTCCCCGTGCTGCCCCTGCTCTGCCGTCCTGATAGTGCGGCCGGGCCATAGTTCAAGCCCCACTTTGGCTTGTCGTATCTGTGACCTAGATTTATTGCATGAAAGCTCTTTTCTCTGTTTCGATATTCTAGCTCACTCTTGCTGTGATGAAGTGCATGTAGAAGAATTGGAGGCGCTGTGCTCAGTCCACTCCTTTCCCTGCAGACGGGGCTGGCCCCTGGCATGCTCGGAAAGCTGGCTTCTTTGTGACCCTCCCTATGGGGCTTCTTTTTGAGCGCACTTTACCTGTACATGGTCCGAACAGAACGAGTGAATGTAAACGTAGCTGTGAGCTTCCATGCACTTTGAGCCAAAACCAAAGCCTCTCTGAGTGGCTGCTCTGCTGGGCTCGCCTGCTGCCTTCATCATCTGACCTGACAATCAAATGTAGCTTTTCAAAGCCCTATGTGTAGAGGTACATAAAAGAATAATTCTATTTCATACAGTGATCTGTATCTATGGGAATATTCTGGAAAAGTCCCTATCCATCCAGTCATATTCAGCCGATTTTTCTGCTTTCACACTAGTTGGTCAAATGGAAATTTAGTCAGTCCATACCTCTAGAGAAAAGCCTGGATGTGGTAATGGCTCCCTCTGCTGGCTCTGCCTTGCCACAGACACCAACAGTGGCACCAATGAATCCCACACTTTTGCTTAGCCCAGCGCTTGCCCAGCAAAGCATTTTTCTTTTGGCCGCATTATAGCCACGTCTGTGTCTTTCTGCCCTATACATAAATGTAGAGGCACAATAGAGGCCCAGCAGTCTGAGCATGCCAGGGTGATCCCGGATCATTCCACACATCACTGTTGCAAATACTGCCGTTTTATTCCATTTATTGAATTGGTCTCATTGTGGTTTGTCTTTGTGGGGCCTGGCCTGTGACTGAGTGTCTTCCTCCTGTGTCCCTGGCTCCTGGTTTTTCCTCAGTGCCCAGCACTGTCCTTTTGAGCAGCTAGAAGAGTGGCAGAGTTGGAACAGTACTAAGGACCAAGAGCTGCCTCACTTTGACAAAATGCTTAGTTTTGAAAAGGTGAAGTTTTTCTGTTGTAGTGTTAAGGGAAAAAAGCCAGCACTTCTAGGTTGAATGCCATCTCTTAGATTAGCCTCTACATATAGCTATGGTGGCATAGGTCAATTGTTTAAACGGCCATCTTCGTATGTTTACTGATTTGTTTATTTTTATTTACAAAAATAATGTATTCACTCTGCGGACCAATCTCATTTGTCTGTGGGCCTTTTTGTCCGGTGTTGAGTGGTGAGGTAGGCACCGAGTGACTGAGGAAGAAGCACTGTTACAGGAGCCAGGGCCATAAACGGAAGCAAAACTTTGCTGTTCACTTCTTTCTTTTGCTGTTCTTTGGATGGTCAAGATGTGCTAAATATCTGTGTTACCACCTTGAGGCTTCAATAAAAAAGTACTTGTCAACTAGTTTTATTGGTATTTATATAAATAAAAGAAAATGCAATAAATGGGTACTGAACACACTGGACAACAATTGAATTATTCTCATGCTTTTACTACTCTCATGTAGCATTAATATCAACTGACCTTTTCCGTTTAGGCCAGTAAACCTCTGGCCGCTGTGCTGAGCAGATGTGGGTAGAGTAGCCAAAAATCGTACTCAAGTAAGAGTAACATTACTTTAAAATATTACTTGAGTAGAAGTACAAAGTAGTGGTCCGGGTAAAAAAGTATTTAGGAAAACTGCTACTCAAGAGTAACTCAGGATGTAACATCTGATTTATAATTTAAGTACATTTTATGTAATTGGAAGGACAAAACATTGAAAATAACAAAAATTAGATAAACTCATCTAAAGGAGTGGTGCAAGAAACACAAATGTTCAAATTATTTCCTAATATCGTTAACATAAACCTTTTGTCACTTGTATACTTACAGTGGGAAGAGTAACCAAAACTTTTACTCCTATTGGAGTAATATTTTTTATTGAAGTAACAGTACTCTTGAGTAAAAGTGTGCTGCTATAAAAGTGCTCTGAAAAGTACAAATTCTTTATAACCTTAAGTAAATGTAACTGAGTAGACATGAGTACTACACACCTCTGTTGCTTTCGTATGACATAACGTAGGCTCTAATAATAATGCCATCGCCCTTTGTTCACTCTCTAGGCTGCCAATCACATGCACACCACATTTATACTAGGCAAGGTACGTTTGGTAAGTGTCTTCCCCAAAGGACACAACGACAGCACGTCTTGGCGGTCCAAGCGGATCATTATTATATTTTTATAATTATTAGCCCTCAAAAATGAGATGCAGTGAAGCCAGAAGCAAAATTGTTGGTGTGGATTAAGCGTCTGAATCTGAATTACTATGATATCCTAATAGTCTATGGCCCCTCTCCCAAACAATGTGAGTTAGGCGGTAGATGGCGCTAGTTCCCTTTAAGGAACGCACAGGCAAAGAAGATAACAGCCGGACACTTCCGGGGGTAGCTCACGTGTGGCATCCCTAAGATACCGCGGTGGTATTTTTTACCAAATCAGGAAAAAAACGACCAAAAAAAATAAAAATAAAAAATGACACAGTTGGACGGGATTACGTAAGTTTTTTTTCTTATACTTTTATAAGTATTTATATTTACTACATTATGTGGTTATCTGATGCTAGTATTACTACGTTTACATGCATGGATCCCCATGCCCCTGATTGGTAAACTAAAGTTGACTAAAGTCATCTTTCACGGGTCTTCAATAAAACAAATTTTTGTATTACTTATAACTTAGTGACATTTGACAACCCAACAGCCTAACTTTATTGTTTAGCTAACTTGTAGTAATATTATCTCAATTAATATCTTAAAACCATTTTTTAAAAATCCATTCTAAAATCATTGTTAGAGTCTGATGGTGTATTTGTGTTATCAGGAAACCAAAGACTAAACGCTCCAAGCGTTTTTTGGAGAGCAGAGCACCCAAACTGAGTGAAGACCTAAAGAGTGCCATGATTATGAAAGGAGGGAACACCAGCGACACGGTCACACAGGCTCTCAAAGATGTGGTACAGTCCCTTGATCCTGTGCCAGTCTCTCATGCCTTTTTTCTTTGTCTGTCCCTCAGTACCCAGTTAAATTATGTCTCTTAAATGTCTGAACAGTTGTTGTTAAATAATGACATAGAGGCTAATGTCAGACACATCTTTAATGACTGAAAACTGAAAGAAAGATTAGAGTAGTTTGAACCAGAAAGTCAATTAGAACCAAAGTTTGTCAATGACTCTGGGTTTATTGAGTCACGTATCAGTGTGGATTGACTCAAATACTGTGAGTGAAAAATCAGCTGTCAGACGGTAAGAGCTTGGTAAGGGCTTTGTCTTGCGCTCCAGTTGCCTTTACATGAATGTAAGTGCAAAGACACATGGTATGAACTGAAATGCATCTCTTCTTCATTTTGTGTCTCTTTGTGTGTGTCCTTGCAGTATTCCTTAAAGAAACCCAATGCTGTGCTGTATAAGAAGTAAGTCAAGCCTCAGCTTTTCATGAACACAGAGATGGTGAACACAGCCTAATGTGGGTCTTTTGCTTTCCAGAAAAAACATAACTCGGCCATTTGAGGACTCCACATCATTGGTAGGCAGTACTGCTGAAAATTGATTGCATGTTATGGATTGTTGATAACAATATAAATTCTTCCAAAGGAATTTTTCTCCAAAAAGACCGACTGCTCTCTGTTTTTATTTGGCTCACACAACAAGAAGAGGCCCAACAATCTTATATTTGGTATAACACCCACACACACCAGCCTTGCATTAACTGGGTTGCAGACGATTTGACCCATTCTTCTAACATTCTATTTATTTTTTTTATGCAGGTCGTATGTTTGACTTTCATGTTTTAGACATGGTTGAACTTGGCATTGAAAAGTATGTTCCACTCAAGCAATTTAAGGTATGTTTGAAATAAATCATTGGTAAATTGTCTGATGGGTTTCAATGTAATTGTGTTTCAATTTGACGGAAAGACGGAAGCAGACAAAAAATTCATTATTTTTTATTTAATGCAGCTACATAGAATAATGTTTATGATATATAAAATGTTTGCGCTAAGTACCACTGAGGTAGTGGAGGTAGTGAAGGGGAGGAGGAGGGTTGTGGCACAAGCTGAAACCTAAGTAGTGAGGAGGTGATGACTTTAAATTTAGCTTACTCACGGCTGATTGGCAGCGGTAGTAGATGTATGGGCGAAATCTGTTGTACGTGAACAAGTGAGACAGCGCCCACTGCTGAAGCGGAGGATTTCAGTCTTCCTGTTTGAATTTTTGCTTTAGCTCCATTTATGTTGCATTGCAAAGCATGGGCTTCATTGAGAATTTATGTTTCAGACTGAGACGTGTCCCGAAGGCACAAAGCCCATGCTCGTATTCGCAGGAGAGGCCTTCAGCATGGATTCTGAACTAAAGCGTCTCAAGAGTTTGCTCATAGGTATGGAGTAGCAAATTAATGGCACATTCTCATATTCTTGAGCTTCCCCTAAGATGTCCTTGGACGACTAAATACACACAACACTTGTAATGGAGTTTATTAGTTTATTTTTTAGTTTATAAAGTTATTACAGTTAATAAAATCATAAGTGTGCTAGAATGTGTCTAATTTCAAGTACTGCACTCCTCCTTGATCATAGGAAGTATAACTTACTAATGTGAAAGGGGGATCCAATAAATAAAAATCAATGTATCAGTGCATCTGTGTGGCAAAAAAATTGTCTGGGCATCTGTGGTGCAGGGGGTAGGCCAAGAAGCTCACATGTCCATGATGATGTCCATGACAGCAACCACAATAGCCACAGTAGCATCTACTGGCTACTTAAGAAAGTGCTACATTGAAGTAAAGTATAGTCACATTTTTAACCGAAGTATTTTATAAGGATAGCAGGAGGGTTAAGTACCATATATGGACAAAATTCATTTGGTGTCTGAGCCTCTGTGTGGTGTTGGAGTAACCTGGCTCCCGATTATTCCAAAGCAGCCCTATGAGGTTCAGTCCTCTTCCATGACACCACATTTGGCTATAGTCCCTGCTATAAGATTTAAATTATATTGCTACTGGAAAAAAAATCTGACAAAAGTGTGTGCTGCATAGCTGTGCATTAGTACTACTACAATACTATAATGTATTAATATCCCTCATCTTCTTCAGACTTCTTTAGAGGTCCTAAGGTGGATGGAGTGCGTTTAGCAGGATTGGAGCATGTGCTACATTTCACTGCGTTAGATGGCAGAATCTATATGCGCAGCTACAGGTCTGTAACTATCATTGAGCTAAGCACCTTCTGCTAGCAGTTATAGAGTAGATTTGAAGGTTTGTGTGCAGATGTATGCTGAAAAAGTCAGGCTGTCGGACGCCAAGGATTGAATTGGAAGAGATGGGTCCCTCATTTGACTTTGTTATGCGAAGGACACACCTGGCTTCAGAACAGCTCTACCAATTGGCTCTACGGCAACCCAGAGCTTTGAAGGTAAGCAAGCAAGTGGATTATGTATGTGGACTATGTAACTTTTCTGGTTGTGATAAGCCACCTGGTTGTGATAAGCCACCTGGTTGTGTTTATGGAGATGTTATTGCTACGACTGGAATGCCAGCCATTCTGTGGCGTTAATCTGTCTCTGTATCTGTCTTCTAATTACAGGTGTTTTTATGGTTGAAAAAAAACCCTGACACGCATTTTACTGATATTAGAAGTATGAATATAATTTGTCATCCTTATAACACTTGCCCTTGAGCGGACTGGCGGATGTTGCTGCCATTCAACATCAACAGACTCATTACACAAGAGTCACTTGGCACACTTCCCACTTAGTTAGCACAGTCCTATCTGTTCATGTTTTTGTTGAACTATCTCCAGATGGCAGGTTACAAAATGTGCAATATTTGGCTCAGTCACTAGAGTGCAGCCTTTCTCCAGTCCCTACTGACTTTAAGACGCAAGTCAACCAGTGGATATAAATGTATGTTTATATTTTATATTATTATTTGCTTATTTGGGTAGGAGTGGGACATGCTCCAATATCCTGAATTTGCTCTCAAAGTAATACACACTCATAATACACCAGAGTACATGGACACTGGAGATGTACCGTGCCCAAGGACGGTACTAACCAGGCCCAACTCTGCTTAGCTTCTGAGATCAGATGAGAGTGGGCATTCTCAAGCTGGTGTAGGCCATTAATTTATTTTGATATTATATCATGAAAAGGTGGATGGATGAATGTTTGTTATGTGCAGGCTATTATTATATGTATATTGGTATAATGTAACATGATAAATCGTTTGAAGTGAGATCATACAAAGGAGAAAACCTGTTTTTGTTTTCCTGTTTATTTCAGCCTAAGAAAAAGAAGAATATTTCCCATGATGCGTTTGGCACCAAGTTTGGTCGGGTGCACATGCAGAAGCAGGATCTATCAAAACTTCACACACGGAAGATGAAAGGTCTGAGGAAAAGGAGGGGTGAGGCAGGAGCCCAAGATGAGAGTGCAGCCCCAAAAGTCCGTAAAGAGAGCTGAGGACTCAAACTGCTTATGAGCCCACAATTGACATGGCAATACTCTGTCGATGACAATAAACTGAATTTAAACTTTTCTAGTTTATAGTTTCATTCTACCACTGTTCCCTAAGCCACCAGCTTTAGGAAATTTGTCAGTTTGACCACAGTCACACTCATGCTTTCACTCTCACAATTCTACTACTCACTGTGGCCCTTCTATAATCTTTGTGTTTTTGTGCTTAAGATGGAAGTGGATTTTATCTCCTAATAAACCAAACGACTGACGTAGGCTAGATGTTTTTTTTTTTTTTTAAAGCAGACCCAAGTCTTCGGTAGAGCAATTAGTTTGGAGCCATTATCACTAGCCAATCAAATCCATGGAGTTACGTAGCCACGCCTCTCCGGTCTATTTATATGTTGCCACAGCTGTTTTTTTTTTGACAGTTTAAAAAAAGATGAATCTAAGCAACTGAAAGTGGACTTCGCCCAGCGCTCGTTTAAGTGCTGTACTCTCGGGCGTAAATTGTATATCAAAAGTTGCGATTGTACACTTCAGTAACTTTGGTTCTGTCATATACATAAATAATGACTGAAGGGAACGGATTACCTGAACACACAGCGGTGCAGAATGAAGCCCCCGCCGGGTCAGCAGCGGAGGAGAAGCCGGAGGAGAATGGAGATGGAAGGGTGAGCGTCCCGGGAGATGAAGTTACTGATCCCGGAGCGGAGAAGGGGTTTGTGCACCCTGAAGGAGGCTGGGGGTGGGTGGTCATGCTGTCTGCCATGTGGTGCAATGGCTCTGTGTTTGGAATCCAGAATGCCTTCGGGATTCTATTCGTGTCCCTTCTGCAAGAGTTCGGCTCTGAAAAAGACGAAGACCTCAGATTCAGGACAGGTAAGACTTCATCATTCCCCACATTCATCTTCTCTAAGTGCTGCCCCTACCGAATGGAAAATACACTCAGATAATTTCCAAGAAGTCCTGTCTTATTCAAGAAAAGTTTATTTTTGACGTGGAAGTGAAGCAGTAACCCAGCACAATAGCACGTTTAAAGTCTTGTCACATATTATATGGTATAATATTACATATTAGCCTATGCCTACTTTTTCAGCATGGCTAGGCTAAATCCATACACTTAGTAGACGGAATCAGCTAGCGAGTAATTTGATCACTTATTTCCTGGTGGCCGAACGTAGCAGAAAAAGTGCGGCATGGGCAAAATGTAGCCTAAATTAAGGGGAATCCCGTAGAAAAGTTAGTGTGCAAAATACATGCAAAAATCTCAATAATGTTTTGGTTGTATTCTAATGTGTTAATATCGTAATGCAGATACATTATAAGCTTACAGTAAAGATGAATGGCCCGCTGCGGGAACCCCGATTGCCCCCTCACCCCCCCCTCCCCAAGACTATGGGTCATTTTGTGTGGATTAAAGGCCAAAGCAGCAGGCAGCCTTGCCCAGTACTGTTATGTTGAAACTTGTTGAAGTGTCTTTAACCACAGCAGGTATACGCTACAGTAGCACATGATTCGAGAGTGCGTGTGAAAATCAGGGACTGATTCAATTTTTCCTTGAATTGACGCGACCCTGAAAAGTGCAGAGTGGGGTGAGAGGCAGACCAAGTTGTTCCAGGGCTTGGATACTGTGGGATCCAAACATCTGGAACTGACTGGGACTGAGCAGTATAGGGACAAGGCATGCTACAGCTGAACTGAAGTAAGAAATTAATATAGGATAACTGCATCTCACACAAACCTGCTGCTGCGCTGGTATTCCAGATTGTTAACGTTACTCATATATAGCTGATACTACAAGTGATCAGAAAATCAACACAAGGCTCATACATGTAAAGCAATATTTGAAAGCTGTAATTCTAATTTGCTGCTATAGGCCTATTTTTTTTTCTTGGCTTATAATATGACTGTAGTTACCTCATATCCACATGAAATACTGCTTTTTTTTACATTTTTTATTTTTTTAGCTTGGCTTATAATATGTCTGTAGTTACCTCATATCCACATGAAATACTGCTTTTTTTTACATTTTTTATTTTTTTAGCTTGGCTTATAATATGTCTGTAGTTACCTCATATCCACATGAAATACTGCTTTTTTTTACATTTTTTATTTTTTTAGCTTGGCTTATAATATGTCTGTAGTTACCTCATATCCACATGAAATACTGCTGCAAAGTACAACATGTCTGTTTGCAAATGGATAAGACTGAAGCCGGAATTTTGAAAATTGTAATTATGAATCCAGTAGATTCGAGATGTGTTCTCTTTAAATTCTCCCAGCCTAATCAGTACATTTCTATGCCCTACTTCTGAAATTTTACCATTATCAAATTAGATGTGTGATCGCTTCCCATAGACGATGAGTGTTATCATTCAACCTTGAACCTGCTCTTCACAACAGGTTTACTTTGGCTAAGGTCTAAATAAACACCAGTGTGGTCCAGGCTCCTGTGGTGGCCCTAAGGGCCAAGTAAGATTTTAACAAAAAAGAACAATTTAAGAAAAAACTACCAACTGGCATTTGAAGTATTATAGTAATGGTATAATGCATGTTTATATTCATTATATACAATGCTCATTCTAAATAACTAGGCTACATCTTTCTGAAGAGATTGAACAAATCCCCATCTAATTTTATTTAACACAAATCAAATGCATTAATGTGTGAGCACATTATGAAAGGTTACATGTTTTGACTTTCTTGGTAAGACCTGCCCTTTAGTACTAGATGGTTAATAGGAGACCAACCATCTATTAGAGGACCGCTTCTTGGACCTGCTGGTGATCAGTTGATCATAGTCCACAATACTCACCCTTTGTGTGCCTCCTTCCCTCGCCTGTCATCTGGTGTGATAGTGAATGGACATCTGTAGCAGACACGGACCTGCACGCTTCCAACTGCCTCTGTGTGACCTGTGTGGTCATGCTGAAACCAGAACTCAGCCAAGTATGTTTCATATGGTGTGTGACACAAGAGACTCTAAAATCTTTCATTTAAAATTCTATTAGTGCTTCCTGCAGCCTCACTTGTGTGCACATGAATATGTATGTTGATAGTGAGCATGGTTGTACCCTGCCCTCCAGAATAAAAGTGTATGGGATGCACTTTGAACCACTGTGTTTGCTCTTAGGCCCATGTGGACTGACTTTGTACACACTTGAATCATGTTTCTTTTTCTTTGTGTATCAGAGTGAAAACCCACAATGTGGTAGAGTGAAACATGCCATGATCCAATGGCAGGAATGGATGTTGGGGGTGTGGGTGGGGTTCTGGCATCGGGGCTATGATTGTGGTCAGCAGATCAGGGATGAGAATGTGGATCTCACTTGCAGGGGCTGTGGATGTTGCCCTTTGACCCTGTAGCTCACACAATAGTAAATCTTTGACAGTTTATTGCTGGCGTTTGCCCAGAAACCCGCATGTGACGATTCTTCATTACCCCACATCACCTGAGTAGAATTTGGCCCCAAAACCTTCATGTAAATGCAGACACTTGACTTATTATACTATTATACTATCACTATACTCTTATTTTGTATTATCGCTTTTGAGACACCCTTCCCCTCCTCCTTTCATTCAAAGCATTCACTTTCCACTAGAATGTACAGATGTGGTTTAGTACCATCACTTAAGTTTGGACCTGAAATGGGGCGGACAAAGATTCCACCAATGAAAAAGCAGCGCTGCCCTCTCCCTTGACTCCCCTCCCCACTAACGGCTCTCATCTGGAGCTCCTTAGGCCTGGGTATGAGCAGCAGAGCATGTGTTTCCCTCCACACTTTTTATGCCAAGCCATAAATTATATTCCCCCCACCACCTTCTCATTTGCGCCCTACATCGAGCAGAACATTCTTTCTCTTTTGCTGAACTATGAGCGGCCGGAGCTAGACCACGTACTGTCCCATTGCACACGGGTATGTAGGAGGGGTTCCCAGTCTCTAGTGATGTGTTTGGTTCCCGTTTCCAACCCAATCAACCAACAAAGGAGATCACTGTCTTCACTTTGGCTTGTAAATTTGATTTTTTTTATGCCAGATGCCCTTTCTGAATCTTCTACCCCCTTGATTTGGAACTAGTTCTAAATTACGTTGGCCTGTAAGCGTTTGTGATGAATGATGTAGTATGGTAAAGAAAACAAGGATACAGGAGCTGCAGGAGGACACATTTTGGAGAAGTGATATAATTGACCTCTCTTTAATTGAGTACCAGATATTTGGGATCCGTTTATTGTTGGATTTAGTAGTTTAAGTAGAATAGAAATTAAAATGACTAATTTTTAGGAAGCTGCTAATCTGTAATTTCACCTAAGAACTATGCACTAGGTCTAAAATCTGCAATATTGTTTAAGTATAGGCACTGTTTTTTTACTGTTTGGAATAGTGTGTAATCCCTTAGTCATCCAGGTATGACCCATAGTAAAAGAAAAATTCAAATCTGTCAACTGGACAAAAAGTTTTTTGAGTGAAGACGTTTCGCTGCTCATCCAAGCGACTTTTTCAGTTCTGGTCAGATTACTGGTGGGTACTGCCTTATATCTATCTGACAGGAGGAGCTAACTACACTGAAACTAACACACCTATTTGTTTACAGTTTCTGTTTGTTGGCTAGGTCTATTGAGCTACACTGTTTGTCAACTGTGCTCGAGTCATATTTTGCATAATTATTCAGGCCCCTAATGGTTGTTCTCATACCTATTAGCATACTGGCTAGCCCTATTGTTTTCCTTATTTAGATTTAGGTCTGAGGATGGAGTTATAGATAGGAGATTGATGATGTCTAAAGGCCCTCATTCCGTTCAAAGATGGATTGTCTTTCTTAACAAAAATTGCCTCTTTAACTCCCCTCTCAAACCATTTATTTTCTTTGGCTAAGATCTGTACTTCACTATCTTCACTATACCCCAGATTGGGATTCCGAGCTGCTCTCGTGTTGGTACATTCTCTTATGGAGTGGCTGTTTTGTTTCTCCAATATAACGCTCACTGGAGTCTTCACTGCTCATCCGAGCAACTTCTTCAGTTCTGGTCGGACCGCTGGTGGATAGACCTTCAATAGACCTAGCCAACAAACCGAAACTGTAAACAAATATGTGTGTTAGTTTTAGTGTAGTTAGCTCCTCCCTTCAGATAGATATAAAGCAGTGTCCACCAGCAATCTGACCAGAACTGAAGAAGCTGCTTGGATGAGCAGTGAAACGTCTTCACTCAAAAAACTTTTTGTCCAGTTGAGAGAATTGAATTTTTCCTTTACAATGTTTGGAATAATATGTGCTATTAATAAAATGTTCTGACTACAAATTCCATACAAAATAATTTTTTGTAAAAAAAGTTTCACTCACCAGCCGATCCCTATTATCCTATTTGTAAACTGCCTAAAAATAAAATGGATATGCCTCTTTTCACAAGTTTAAACTGTTTATGTTCACTGTAGAAACCTTGGCTCAGCAATAGAACCCGTGGTGGAGCTGCTCTGTCTCTGGTGTATGCGCCCTTTGTTTGCTCAGGGTCACACTAATGGCACCCCAGCACCTGTCCTACCACCAATTTGGCCTTTATGTTAACCTGGTGCACAGATGCTCTCACGACAATAAGACGAGATACAAGACTGTAGAGATTCTATTGCATCAACAAACAACTGAAAAATCACTATGAAAAAAATAAATAAAATTCTGTCAAAAAATTTAAGACAAAATTCACAATTCATTGTCGGTGGAATTGTGTCAGGCTTTAGCTAATCCAAATGTTAATGTGGGACACTTAAAATCCCTTATTTGAACAAAAGCTTTGTGAAGAAAGCTTGTTGTATGGTTGTGGAAGCTGATGTGAAATGGTGCAGCTGCTCAGTATCAAAAAACTATAGTGTTAGTGTTAGCATAAAAAGTCATGATATAATAAAGCTTCTTGGAAAATGGTCTGACACCTTTTGTGCCAAATATTTTGGTCATGTTTCAAAAGAAGAAAACAAATTAGCGGTTTGAATCCACGGTGACTGTACTGAAACAGAAAAAGAAGGCTTTTAAATTCAAAGCAGCTGCAACAAAACAATGCATTTTACACCCCTGAGATCACCATTTTAAATATTTTAGTGAATAAATACATATTTCATGTATTTGTTGTATGTAAAAATGTACAACTAATGCATAATTGTTCAAAAAGTCTTGATGTGTTCGTGATTTTTATGCTGGCTGGAGAATGCAATAAATAAGTCAGAAAGCACTTCCTTCAATAGTTATTTGTATTTTGGGAAGTGGTGAGCAGTAACAGTAATGCTCAGATACACTGAAACTGAAAAGAATAGATATGTTATAGGCCTCGCCCTCATGAACTCATTCAGAGCAAGGTGGGCCCTTCCTGTTGTTTTCTACTTTCAGGCCAAGTGACATCTTGTCCTGCATTGAGATCATCTACAACACAAAGCTGGACAAAAAAAGCCGCAAAAATAAACAACTCAAGTGTGATTAATGTGAGGAAACTCAGTCCCAGTATCTGCAAGTAGTACTAGTATTATGAGCCTGTTAGTGCCCATGTGAGTGAGTACCAGTGCTGTGAGTACCTTGCCCTGTGAGTTTGTCACATACCTTGTGAGCATTTGATTGGCCCCTAGGCAGAGGAGGCACTGGGTGGTAGTTGTGATTGGACACATTGACATTTTGTGACTCTAATGGTGTGTGTTTGTGTGCAGCCTGGGTGGGGTCCCTGTCCATGGGCATGATCTTCTTCTGTTCTCCGATTGTGAGCATGTTCACCGACCTGCTCGGCTGCCGGATCACGGCTGTAGGTGGCGCTGCAGTCGGACTCGTGGGACTTCTTGCCAGCTCCTTTGTCACGTAAGCCACACACGTCATTATCTGTCTCATATTATGCATAAAGAATATTGTGAGCTTTAGTACAATTTAGGGTACAGTATTTCAGTGGGAGTTCTACCCTGCTAAATATTTGAGTATGTTCCACAGAATGTATCAGCATCTGTGTGTTAGGATCGGCTCCCAGACAGCCTCATAAGCCCTGAGACTAGAACCGTTTAGCACCATCTCTTCATTTCCAGGGATTCTATACGTCCTTGCTTCTACATGTCAGAATACCCCCACCCTCACACACACAAAGGCAGCCCCTGAACCGCCCTCACATATATGCTCAAGAAATGACACCTTATCAAATGCTCCTCACCATTGGGCTCAGGGCCTTGCCATTTCACAGGAGCATTCAGTTTTCAACCTGGAGTTCAACCACAAAAATGTGAAACATGACTGGAAGATGTTATTCACTTTTCATCTCCAAATCCTGAATTGTTCAGTACTGAACTAAAACTTTGCTCCATTTGATCTGACATTTAGTAGGCAACCTCTCTGATGTGATTGAAGAGTAATATAAATTGTGTTTTTCATTTTATCTATTTCTAAAGGGAGTTTCCCAGAATTATGCAACCCTAGAACTTTGTTTATTTTTGTGTCTGCAGGTCGCTGGGCTTCATGTACTTCACTTACGGGATAGTGTTTGCATGCGGCTGCTCATTCGCCTACCAGCCAAGTCTGGTGATCTTGGGGCACTACTTCAAGAAGCGCCTGGGCCTGGTGAATGGCATAGTGACAGCAGGCAGTAGTCTGTTCACCATCACCTTGCCTTTCATTCTTTCTTGGCTGCTGGAGAGGGTTGGCCGTCAGAACACCATGCGACTCCTCTGCCTCCTCATGTTTGTGCTCATATTAGCTGGCTTTACCTACAAACCCCTGATGCCTGCGAAAACCAGGAAGCGCACTGGCAGCCGCTGTCCAAGCATGGGACAGCTCTTCAATGTCAACATCTGGAAATCCCTCGGTTATCGGATTTGGGCCTTCGGGGTACCAGCCGCACTCTACGGATACTTTGTGCCTTATATTCACTTGGTAAGCTCCCTTTTATACAAGTCACAGCTCATGAGGGACTGGGGCAGGTGTTGTGTTGGGGAACGTGGTGACTTGGCCCCTGCCAAACGGCAGCAGTTTTGAGCTAACGCTCTGCTCTCCAGCTGTTCGTTCCCAGCATCTCAATGTCATGTTTTGGATTTTTTCAATGGTTTCAAGATGTTTTGAAGACAAGGCAAAGGTCACCCAAAAGCTTCACAACAGTCACTGAATCAAAACAAACTAGAGGAGTTTTGGTCAGCTGGTTATTTCAAACCTCACAGCAGTGCAGGGCACACATGTCTGCAGTCAATGAGGTTCACTCTGGCTAATTGCTTTAGCATTCATCCAACATATACAGTCATATTTTACATGTTAATGTTTATGGCAGATTGATGAAGTCACTATAACAATTATTACAACTCAACTCATTGTTTTATTATTAATTATTAATGTAGCTTACATCACAATCACACACATTTAACAACACTTTCCGAGACCCAAATGCTGGAGCACAAAGGGAAGGAAGCCCAAACACATGCACTACTTGTTTTTAGCTCCTTGACGTTTGCTGAGTGCTTCCTGTAGAAGTGCTGAGTTGTGGAGCGCTCAGCCTTCCTCTTTTCAAACAGTTTGTAGTACGCAGACGCAGGAGCAAAGTCCTGTAGGTCTATAAGCACTCCTTTCCAGACATTGTTCTAAACTGATAAGGTGTGCCTAATTATATATGTGTCTGCTCACCTAGGTGCACTGGACAGAGATTCAGGGCACGCTTTATCCGCAGAAGAACAGTCACATTGAACAGCTGCATGTGACCACATTTGGACACATCTTTGTCATGTCTCTAATCACAAAGTGCCCATGTGTTCACAGATGAAGCATGTCGAGGAGCGTTTTGGCAAAGATGCCAACAAAGAGGTTCTGCTCATGTGCATAGGCATCACATCCGGAGTGGGCCGTCTCATTTTTGGTAGAGTGGCTGACTATGTGCACGGTGTCAACAAGGTTTACCTGCAAGTGAGTGTTTGTAAAAACAAACTGAATAATCACTTAACACATACGCTAAATCACTAGCTAATGGTAGCCTACATTCACTAAACTGGTGGCATATGCACTCTAAACTGGTGGCTAAGCAGTGGCGGGCCATGCATTTCACCCTTGGGCCTTCAGTGACGTCCCATTTACACATTACAACATCACGTCAGTATAGGCTGGTCAAGCAACACTTAATTTCAGGAGCATTTAAAACCAATAAGATGCATTGCATTCACAATTAAGAGTTTTCAGGGAGATTTAAAACCAATAAGATGCATTGCATTCACAATTAAGAGTAGGAAACTAAGTTCACAGATACTAAATTAAAAAATTTAAAACTTTAAAATTCAAAATGCCACCAAAATTGCACTATGTGAGCTTAAACAGGTCTGTCCAATAAATTGCGCAATGTCACCGTTTCATAAAAGACACCAACCAGACAATAACAAAACAACTATTCTTTGAAAACAAAGTAAACAGATCATTTGCATTTTTGACAATAGGCTCTACAACAGCACACAACTGAAAATGTGGCGCAGCTGAGACTGAACGAACTTTAGTGCAGTTTTAACTGAGGTGACTTCAATGCACCACGTCATTAACATAATAAACTAACTTTTTCATCGTGGAGCTCCGTTTCCCTGCGTTCAAGATCTGATTGGCTATTGAAACTGACTGACTGACTGACTGACTGTCTGTGTCTACTTACACTGGATGGGGCCTGCTCTGTTTATTCTGAAGGCCCCAGGCCCCTGACAACACAAGCTAGCTGAAATATAATTTGTTAAAAAAACAAAACAAAAAAAATATTTTTGTTTGCATATTTATGAAAATAAAATTAAAGTAAATTCACTTTTCTGAGTATGTTTAGGCCAGCAGAGAAGGCCTTGCTGGCCCTGACAGCCCGCCACTGTGGCTAAGTATGTCACTAGCACGTCATTTGACAAAAATGACAAAAACATGATCAAAGTATTATCCTCAGTGGTTTTTAAATGGTTAAGTGTAGCTTAAGGTATACACGTGCCGCTGGGACAACCTGTCAAATAGTGGGTTAAGGCGCAGGAGGGGGTTGCCGATTGTGTAAACTATTTACTTTTATAACATTTATATAATGTTTATCATCTTTAGATTATGAATCCACCTACAACTTTTGTTGTTTGGGTAACATTTGATATGAACTTGCGAAATAGAAGCTAAAACTCACACTAGGTCACATGCAATAGACCAATGCACACTACATGCTAAACAAATGCTAATGTGCGCCACAGGTCTCCTCTTTTCTGGTAATTGGGGTCATGTCTATGATGATCCCTCTGTGTGATATCTTCGGGGGACTCATTGCTGTCTGTCTGCTCATGGGGCTCTTCGATGGTTGCTTCATCTGCATCATGGCACCCATAGCCTTTGAGCTGGTAGGGGCGGATGACGTGTCCCAGGCCATCGGCTTCCTACTGGGCCTCATGTCAGTGCCCATGACTGTAGGACCCCCCATAGCAGGTAACCTCACTAAGCTGTACAGCTGAACAAACAAAAACAATTCTGTTGATCCATCTGACTAAACCATGTTTTTTTCCTTCGTACATAATGCTATACAGTGTTTGTCCTCTAGGGGTTAACACTATTATCATACGGGATAGCTGATGGGTCATATTTGTTTCCAAATGTGTAACCTCTATTTGAGTAACAATAATATCAGACAAGGCTCGTAAGTGAGCTTTTTGGTCAGGACACTGGGTGACGTTAAGATGATTTTCTGTGTTCTTCAGGCTTTCTGAGGGACCGGCTTAAGAGCTATGACCTGGCCTTCTACCTTGCTGGCATCCCCCCAATGGTGGGTGGGGCTGTGCTGTGCCTCATCCCATGGGTGGAGGCTCGCCGAAGGCGACAGGAGGCTCAGGCCCAGGAGAGAGATGTCTCCCAGAAGATGCTGGACTCAGAAAAGGCTCAGGGAGATGATGACCCCAGAACAGGAGAGTCTGTCCTTTAGACAGACTATAACTGGGAATGCCTTAGTGCTTATGAGAACATGATTTCAGTCACAAAGGAGGAGTCTCAAACTGACTGAAGTCGATTTTCTTTTTGACGTGGAGAATTGTACTTTTTAATTGTGTCCAATGGGAAGGAGCTCAAAGGCTAATGTTTCCTCTAGCACCTATTCTATACAAAATAATCTTGTTGTTTATTTTATAACTGTATAATTAACTAATTGCATACTATGTCAACTTAATTTATAAGTAAGTTAAATTGTTTACTAAATTGTATTCTCAATACATTAACTTTTCACTAAGCCCTCATCTTTCAACTCTAACACAACAGGTAGGCTACAGCTATATTTTATTAAGCAAACAAAGTGCAAAGTTGCACTGAGCTTAGGGCTTGACTTGGACTAGTCCTAAGTGACATAGACTTGAGATATTGTGACTTGACTACAACACTGGTGTTAATCAGTTGTGTTAATACATTTTTACAGGTTTCTAATGCATTGGGATCCACTAAACCTTGGTGAGCCATTATTCTCAGATGGAGGAGACTCTTTACAGGGCTGGCTCACTTTAATAATTTCTTTAGTAGATAGGCCAAGTCCTAATGTAGTTCACTGATGCTGCCCCATGTCTGACTTTATACTGTTCCTTCCCTTGACTAGATGTCAAAACACCTTATAATTATATAACACCTTATAAACACAGTATAATTCTACTCTTGGCATTTCTTCTGGAGGGCAAACGTGGGCTAAACCCAAATATTGTGCTATTTCATTATTCACAATTCTGATATGTGCCTATTGAAATAATCTGGTTATGTTTGTTTAATATTAAAAAGTAAGCTACAGTCACAGCACTGTGTGGCCTATGTAAGCGCATACTATTCCGTAATTTTAAAGCCCTTAATTTGGGATTGATCATCTGTTGGACTTTAACCGCAACAGTATTTCTACACAAATTTGTATGTGTATTAAATGTAATATAGGATTTCTTTTTTATTACAGAATAATGCATTGTAAACTACATGTTTGTAGATCCATGACACATTACCTGTATTAGGCAGTTTTAAATCATGTATAGTGTTAAAGCCTTCTGCCCTTTAATCACATGATATGAGTCTTATCTGTACATTTTATTTCTCTGTGCTCCTGTGAAGTCCAAAGTGCAGCAGACTGTGAGCAGGTCTGTCTCCATCTGCTGGCCTGGGAAACTCTTGTCTTTCAGATATCCCTCATGGCCTGAACTTCTCTTTGCTTTAATGTTGGAGTTGACTTGACTGTGCTGCAACCAAAGTGCCTCATATATCTTTTTATTCCAGAATGCTGGAAGGCCAGAGACGTCTTATTGCGTTGTGTGTGATATTAACGTTTTATTGTCATGGGTTTTCTAGAGAGGCTTACTTTTTATATACCTGTCTTTTCTGAACGCGTTTCAATTCATATTTTCATATTTTGAGCCCAGTAAAATGATTTGCATAACCTGTGTCTTTGTCCATTTATCTTAGCGGTTTCTTGTTTTGAACATTTTGAACATTTACCAGCTTTGGGCCAATCAAAATATATTTCTCGTCATCGTCTCGTCTTAGAATTTTAACTTTGTCTTCATTGCAGTCATGACAGCTCAACGTAGCAGTGTGGTTTTATTTATTTATTTTTTTAATGAAGCAAAGTTCAAGTACGGATATTACCATGGATAGATCATCCGACCCACGGATAACCCGCGATGTTATCATATTACGCTACGCACGTGATTTGATCAAAGTGTGACCCTTTTGGCTCGCCATAATAGCTCAACCCATGGATAGCGCCGCGAAACACAAGCACGTCCGTTTCGCCGCGATGGAGGACGAAAACGAAGATCAGGGGGATGACACGCTGTTTGACAGGTGTAAAGACAATGACAGAAGGCTTAACATTGCGTTTAACAAGCCTAAGAGAAGTTCCAGAGCGGCGGGCCGAGCGTCTGCGGAGGAGACCACTACCGGTGGAGGTCGCTGGCTCACTACCGCTGCGCTATGCGCTTCTTTCTTAGGGCTGGTAACTGTCATAATGACTGATTACTTTTGTCGTCATTTTCTTTTAATTGATACTACTGTAGGCAAGGCAGAACCTCGAATTTAAAGTAAACCCATAAAACCATAAGAAAACGAACAGGGTTAACGCTAGCTTGCTGGGATTTCTTTCAGTTTCTAGTGTCTCTGTCTGTTAGCTCCGGGTGTCTCTGTGTAATAGAACAGCACCTACCATCAGTAACTCTAAAATGTTAACTGTATGAGTTCAGGTTGCATTGTTGTCGTTTGTAACTTATAACTGTTTGAATTGCATTTGTGCTTGTGTGTTGTTTTTTTGGTTTTGCAGGGGATGAGTATTGCAGTTATTGGTCCCACGTTTGAGGATCTAGCTATGAATGTTCACAAAAACATCAGCAACATCTCATACATATTTGCAGGCCGCTCTGCTGGGTACATTGCTGGGTCCATGCTGGGGGGCACACTCTTGGACTGTTTGGACCCTTACCTGCTGCTAGGTAATACTGTCCACATCGTGCACCATGCCCACAGTATACCATTAACTGGAGCTGTCTCTTCAGGGCTGTCGATGCTGCTGACAGCATTGGGGATGTGTGCAATTCCACTATGCCGACAGGCGCTGCTCCTTACCGGCTTCATGGCGTGCATTGGCATCTCCATGGGTGTCCTGGACACAGGTGTAGTCAAGTACTCTACACTTTCATGCCTGCTAAACCTTTACATAATTTGTTTTGTATTGATGGAAAATACTGTACAGCCTTTTAGAGAGGTAGGGGGCTTTAGTTGGCACAGCCAAACTTGTTTATGAATCTGTGTAGAACGTCGTATTTGGTCAATTAATTGTTTATGGGTATCAAAGAGGTCAGACTGACCAACTCCTCTTTAAGGTCACTCTTTAATCTAGTTAATTATCATTTATTTTGTGAATTATCAGTCACTTCTGTACATCAATCCTTGTCACCTTCAGAAGGAGTATGGTAATTGTCTGTTATTTCCCAAAAGTTCCAACTTTGAAAATTTCAGACAACTGTATGTGTGAGAGATGCCAGTGCAATGCATGCTAATCTGTAGAGGAGAGTTGAGGGACCAGAGTTGAACACTAGGAGAAACTGTTGGTGAGGAGATGGGTTTGGAGTTTAGAGCTACCAGGCACTGTTAACTTACAGCCACTTTGCCTCTGGCCAGGGACCCCAAAATAGCTTATATTGTACAGACCAAAAATGGTTATATTTATTTTATAATGCCCCTGTCAAATACATCAATAAACAATAAAAATGTTAGGTATGAAGATGCAAATAATCCAAAAATAATGCATAAACATTATCAGCCAAACAGTATTCATGATGGGACATTTTAGGTGTATTTATCTGCCCATTTGTAATGACTACTGTTTGTGTTGTCCTTAGGTGGGAACGTGCTGGCACTGAGCACCTGGGGAGAGCAGGCGGGCCCGCACATGCAGGCGCTTCACTTTAGTTTTGCAGCTGGAGCTTTGGTGTCACCCGTCATTGCTCAGCTCCTGTTTGGGAGCTCCCGAAACACTAGTTCAGTGGCTAAAAATGTCACAGCCCAAGTGCACAGAACAGTGAAGGCTGTCCAGAGCTGGACCGACCTGCGCTCCATGTGGGCTTATGTGGTCATCGGTCTGTTTGTCTTCCTCTCAGCACTGCTTTTCTTTGGGATGTACTGCTGCGCCGCTGGGTCACGGGACAGAGCCCACTCTGTGTCAGAAAAGCCCCAGGTGGCCAAATATCACACAGCCATTGTGGTCCTGCTCTTCTTATTCTTTTTCGCCTATGTGGGGGCAGAGGTAGCGTACGGCTCCTTCATATTCACCTTCTCCAAAGATCTTGTGCGACTGGAGGAAGCTGAGGCAGCTGGAATCAACACTCTGTTCTGGGGGAGTTTTGCGGCATGCCGTGGTCTGGCCATTCTTCTTGCGTCGTGTTTGTCTCCTGGGACTCTCATCACGCTTAGTCTGGTGAGCTGCTGCATATCCTCTCTGCTGCTTAGCCTGTTCCCTCTCCACAGAGCTGTGCTGTGGGCCGGCACTGGTCTGTATGGTGCTTCTATGGCAGCAGTTTTCCCCAGTGGACTGTCGTGGGTGGAGCAATACACGCCTGTGACCGGACATACAGCAGCTGTGCTGGTGGTTGGTGCTGCAATGGGGGAAATGGTGTTACCTGTTCTTCTAGGTTTCCTTATGGGGCGAGTTAGCAGTGAGCCACTGCTAATGTACCAAGCTCTGGCCTGTGCCATCTTCTGCTCCATCCTCTTCCCTGCAATGTACCGTCTGGCTGTAGCCTCCGGATCTCGCGCCCAGGGTGATGATGGGGACAAGGAGTTTTACCAAGCACTGTTGCAGCCCGAGCCTGAGGACTTTGAGGTTTTTGAGATGGACACTTCTCTGTGCTCTCCGAACTGGGATGACCATAGAGAATGAGATACAGAATAATCAGCTTGGACAGACAGAGCAGAGGAGAAATTGAACCCAAAGAGCAGATTGAATGTTTGCCTTGTGAATTTTAATTTCCAGCTCCTGTCTTGTACTCAAATTCTGCATTCTCTAACCATGGGTATGGGGAGCCTCTTGGAGTACGCAGGGCCACACGCACTTTACATTGGTACAATTTTTGAAATTGTGTAATAATTGATTTACAATGACTTAAGAGAAAAACATGATTTTATCTGATGAGAATATAGTTTTAGAATTCCATCTTTCATAATTGGAGCATGAGCTTAGGGTCACATGTCTAGGCGTCTCTTCTGCTTGAAATACTAATTAAATGTATATAAGACAATTCTGTCCTTAAAATTTTCTTATTTTACCAATTACAAAAATACTTTATTGTATCATAAATTTGATTTATTATGCGGTTGAAGTAAGTGAATGGACTGGCCCATGCTTTTCTCAGTAACAAGCAGTCCACTAATGGTCACAATTATTGTCATTTAAGGCAAAACAGCTTACTTAAATATCTGTGGGTAGTAAAGCTTTGCAAAAAAAATTAGTTTGGAACAAAATATTGATTTTGACATTTTTATGTTTAAAATCTCACCCACGAGTATTGTTAGTCCTGAACTGAAGTTGAGCTCAGTTAAGAGGGCCAAGTTATACAGATTTAGTTGAATATAGTTTTCTGTAGGAGTGTGTAATGTGATAACTGACATCTTTGTTGATTTAATACTTCTCTGCACACAGTTTCCATTACAAACAGGTCCTTCACAAGTCTTTGTACATTTTGACTCCTCTTCAAACTGAGGTTTTCAGCACAAATGTCTTACAGAATGACTAATGCACAAGAAAATAGTTGTTTGACTAATTATAGGCATTATTGCAACAGCCCCAGGCTTAAAAGTCCTTGCGCTTTCCTCCACATGTACAGCACTTGCAGAGCACAGAGATAGTACTCTGAGCAGTCAAAGCAACAGACAGATCCAAGCACCATTCAATGGTTTGACATGATGGGAACCAATCAGAACTGTTCTAGCAGCTGTCGGAGGTATGGGGCCCTTGACAGCAGTCTGCCAACCCGGGACAGTTTGTAGAGTACGGGACAGTCCAGAGAGACGCAGGGCACTTGTCGTTCAGCACAGCCACTGCAGTTCCGGCAGATCTGAAGGACAGAGCATTACAGTCAGTTCAGCCCATCTACAGCTACAGGTTAGAAGATCTATGCACTAGAAGAATACAGTAACTGGGCCCTGAGCTCACCTGCAGCAGCCCATGCTGTTGGCTCTCACAGTCCCTCACATCTGACCACAGAGTGACAGCAACACGCTGGGGCTGGCTTCTGCAGCTGGAGCACACGCCCAGCTGTGTTAGCTGGTCACATACGGGACAGTGTAGCGTGGTGAAGTACTGAGAGATGGTGCCTTTCCTCCCAGCCTCTACCGAGCCCCCTCCAGCAGATGAGCACCAAGCCTTCTGGACCTATACAGAACAAACTGTGTTTGAGACAGAGGTGTGCCATGTGTATGCACTGCTACTGGGGTTGCTCTGTCACCTGCTTGTCTCCATTGTTAGAACATTCCATGCAAAAACATAAACACTAAGGGATGGCATTAAACATGCCAGCATTTTTACCGTTAGCAGGATCACCTCAAAACTGACCTGTAACTTGGCATGATGGCATCACCTGCTTGTCTTGCATATTTCAATCTCCATTGAGATAAAATCTCAATGGAGATTGAAATATGCAAAGTTATTACTTGAACTCAAAAAGCTAGCCTGGTGAATTCAAAGTGAAATCTTCTGTATAAGATTTACTGTCTGTTCACAACTCTGTTTCATTGGCCATTTTCTATTATTTTGAACAAAAGCAAATTTCTCTCACCTCTGATTAAAAGGGATGGCTTCTGTGTCATTTTCTTTCCCTGTCATTTTAGTTATAAATAGACTTGATTACTTTGATACTGATAGCCTATACATTTCTGATTGGCTAAACTGCCTGTCAATTATGCTCACTTGAATGCTGACTTAATGATAAACTGCTACTTAGCAAGCATGGGTTACCCAAGCACGGGTGTACACAACTAAAGTAAAGCTGTGCACATGCTTGTAGAAGTGTGGGGTGTAGTGCTTCGTCAGAGGAAAGACTGCTTTAGTGTGTGTAGGCTTCTCACTCGAGGAAGCTCCTGGTACCAGCTGAACACGTCTACTCCAATAAGCTGGAAGATGCGGGCAATGGGAGGCAGAATCTGTTTGGTGATGTAGTAGGTGGCATTGGGGCGTAAGCTGTGGTCCTGCAGCACCTCCATGGGCCGACGAACCAGCTGGATCAGAGGTAAGCCAGGCATGCCGTAGACAATCACATAGGGCACGCGCTCACCAACTCTGGGCTCCTGCCGTCGGTCATACACCATCATTCTCCTATGTAACACAAAACATGTTTCAGTTCCTCTTCAGCTCCTCCAGTTTGTTTAAAGCCAAATAAGAGTCTTGTGCTAGTCTCATTCTGCTTTTTGATTGGATAATCATCTTGAAAACCAAACACCACATTATTACAAAAACAAGTTGGCCATTATAACCAATGTCTTTGTAATTAAATAAATCAGCATTTCAATTGTTATTGAATGTTATTGTTATTAATCAATTATAGTACATTTGATTAGAACATATCGTCCTCGTATCTGGGGACAGATGGGTAATGTTTATGAAATCAAAAATGAAAATCTTATATACTGTCCCTTTAAATATTGTTTAGGCAATTTCTGAGCCTACAAAGTGCAATAACGCTCAGAGGAATGAAGCCGATTACTAGTATTGCTACACTGGCCTTTGTCACTATTCATCCCTTATTACATTAAAATGACAGACCTGGTGAGCTCCAGAGCAGGCACACATGCCCCAGGGCGGTATGCTCCAGCCCCACGGTACTCTTTGGCAAAGGTTAAGTCCTGGACACTGGCTCGGCCCTCCAGCACTTTGACGCACTGCCGCTGCACAAATTGCTTGACCTGGCTGATGTCCCGCGTATCAAACAGCAGCTTAATGGACCGTTCTAGAATCTACAAACACATGAACCAGAGATGCTTCCAGAACAGAACATGGACAGTCCAGTGTGCAGAAATCCCCATTGTCTTCACACTGAAGTGGGAGTATGCATATGGTGTAGCTGCTGAGTGAGCAGAGGAGTGTGGTATGCAAGATACCTTGGAAACAGCAGGACAGCCATCTCGACGCACTGTCTCTATGCCTTTGGCATCAAAAACAGGCTTTATCTGGTCCAGGCTCTCATACATGTATCCCACATAACGCTTTTTGGTCTGAAGCACGCAGGGGAGATACACCTGCACACATTCTCAGTCAGTTCAAGCACACTTTCCACTAAGAGCCCACTGCAAAACACTCACCTTTTCAAACTTCAGTTTCACTGGTTTTGGGTTGGTAGCCGTCACGGCCTCGGCAATCTCATTTCCAATCTTAAAGGCCTGCTCTTTAGTGACTCCCTTCAGCAACACAAACATGCTGCAAGATCCAAGACATTACTCAATGCTTTTCTACATACTGGCAAAGCCAAAATACATTGGAGACAAAACTAGGCCCCAATAACCTGGATAACCACTATATGTATTTGTGCATTAATTGGGCCATGAGATATACAATTTTACTGCAAGCTATGGACATGATAACAAAGACAATTCCATAATAATTATCAACCAATTTACACCAAGGCAGCCGCTTTCTTTTTTCTGTGATTTCTAATTGTCAGGATGCTGGCTCATGGGTTACCTGTCCGTATCTCCATAGACCACTTTTGCACCCCACTTCTTGGTCTCATTCACCATCTTGATAGCTCTTTCAAGTGTCTCTCTGGCTTTGTGAACGATGCTATCCCCAACCTATTGGAAAAGCACACATTCAATGGACTTCTGGAGCATAGGGACTGTAAGAGGATGCACCTACCTCCACGCTGGGCATTCGTCCAGAGTAGTTTGCTGCAGTGTAGCCAAAAGTGACGTTGGCAATGAGTTTGAGGCCGAGCTGCCGTGCGTCCAACAGCTTTAGCAGAGCCTTGTCGTTCTTGTAAGTCTTCATACATTGTTTGACCATGATACGAGTGTTGAGGATCTCCTCTAGCATGCTGGGCAGGATGCCCTTCCGCACAGATGACTGCGAAAATTAAGTACATTAACAAACAGAATATCAGACAGACTCAGATGTAGAGCTCTTACCTTGACAAAAGCAATCCCACTGGGTGACACAGTGATCTCATTACGTAACTGGTGGAGGAGATCGGGGGGAACTCTGAGGGACGTACAGCCAAACTTAAACTCATCAGGCCTGAAAAGGAAACTCCATTTAACATCTCTGAAACACATGTTCAGTGCTCAGACAGCATCTCACGACAAGTATGCAAGTTGGATACAAAAACCTGTTGTGTGATTTTATCTAATTAATTTGTTTTACAGTCTGGAATCCCATTCACTGTTATGTAAATATTCCAAAACCATAAAAGTATTGAAGCAAGTGCTAGCTATGGTAATTGGCAATGTAATATCAACTAAATGTGGACGTATCGAGGTTCAAATTTGGTATGACAAGCCCATATATACTGAGTAAGTCATTAATTCTGTCCTTGATGTGCTTGCCTTATTTGAATAAAGCATATAGTGCCATTTTAATCAGTAGAGTGCATGTTACATCAATTACCTTAAACTATGAAGGCAACAAACTACAACACAAACTATGGTCATGAATTACACCAGGGACTAAAATAATAAGAGTAAGAAAAAATATAGCCGCAAGTGGCAATGCTCAGCCCTCATCTGCACCTACATGCGCCAGTTTCCCTCATTATATTACTATTGCGCCAACTGTGAGGCGGTATTGTGCCTTCTCTTCCTTTTTGCTACAGAAATTGGGGCATTTTTACAAATCTGAAAATTTGAGGCAAAGTAAAGACCATAAATCCAAATGTACAAAAAAAATTGATAACTTTTGATGCCCCACTCCTCTAGATCATTTTTACCAAATCATAGCTCATTCTAACAAACAGCCAAGGAGGAGTTTGTAAAAGTCTCATATGTTAAAAACCTGACAATTTGTGAGATTTAGTGATTTTACCTTTGGAATAATATGGAGTTTTTGTCATCACTACGGCAAAGCCATAAGAAAAATGGCATGGATGCCACTGACTTTTTTGATCGGGATGTCAAAACAAAATTTTGTGCAAACAATTTTTTTTCCTCCATATGAAAGTTAGTTCCACTATGTAGGGGGCGCTAACACTCACAATTCCATTCTTTCGCATTGAGTAAGTTCAGAGTATTGAGTTTAACAGCTGATTCAAATTTGAGGAAAATTTGTCTTTGTATGTGCAAATGGAAGCAAATTTTGTGAATTGGAGATTTCATCATTTTAGGTAAATTTTGGGGCTGCGCCACACAAAGGCCGTGAGACAAAAGAAATTTGGATAACTTTTAGTGCCCTACTCCTCTAGATCATTTTCATAAAATTTGAGACTATTCCAACAAATGCCCAAGGAGGAGTTTGTCACGATTTTAACACATGATATTTTGACAATTTGAGATTTCGCAATTTTACCATTAGAATAACATGGACAGTTTGTGTCATCGCTATGGCTAAATAGAGCTTGGGTGTCATTGACTTTCGATTGGGATGCCAAAATGGAATTTTGTGCAAAATTTCAGAATTTTTTGAAAAACACATTTTTTTTCTCCCCATATTAAATTTTATTGAAATATGTAGGGGGCACTAACATACCAAATTCAAATTTTTCACATTAAGTAGCTTTAGGGTAGGGAGTTTAACAACTCATTCAAATTTCACTGAAATTGGAGTTCGTATGAGCAAATGGGGGCAATTTGTAAAAATGCAAAGTGTCTAAAATTCTGTGCAATTTTTGCGGCTTCGCCACACAGAGACCACAAGACTTGCCAAAAATGTTGATAACTTTTGGTGTCGCACCCCTTGAGACAATTTTTACCAAATTTGAGCCTGTTCGGGTGAACGTCCTAGGAGGAATTTGGTACAGAAGTAGATAATATTACAGCATACATAATATAACAAATTTCATGTTTCTACAGTAAATTTTTTTACACCCTAACGCAATTTTTTTGTGTGGGGGACACAAAAAAATGTTAAATTTCCCCAAAAAACGTTTTTCGGAAATTGGAAATTAGAGAAGCGCCAACTTTTAAGTTTTCTAACTTTTCATGAGTTTTTGGCATTGTTCACTGGGTGAAAAACGGGGGGTTTAGTCGAGAAAAATAATAAGAATAATATTCTTATGCAAAAACAATGTTCCCTTTTTTTTATATAATAAACTATATATTTTCAAAATGCACTCGCACATTCCTACGTCACGGTGAGGGTTCCTGGTCACTGATGGGCATTCCACTTCAGTGGGCCGTGCACTTACAGCACGGCCTTACAATACTAATAGGCCCTTTGCCAGCTTCTGGTGCTCGGGCCTAATAAGACCATAAGCAACTCTGCAGTGCCTTACGTTCCAAGACTGTCCATGTGTCCTAAACAAGTGGAGTAGCAGTAGTTGTAGGCGATGACAATGGAAGGGTAGAGGGACTGGAAATCCAGCACCACCACAGAGTTACTGTAAAAGCGGGATTCTGGCTCCATAACCAAAGGAATGCACTGTGGCGCCCTCTGCTGGGCTCGCTGCTGCACACTTGGAGTCACAGGGATGTAATTAAGGGGCTTGGCGACACGCAGCATCATGGACTCCACCCGATACTATGACACCACCAGGAGACACATAGCACCAACCAATCAGCATAAAAAAGGTTAGGTAAAAGCACAGACAGTTATCTAGCATATAGTGTCTATGTGTTATTGAGACCTGTGAGCCACGGGTAAGGACATGGTAGAACTGGATGCCAAAGACTCGTGCCAGCTCACTGGTTCGGCCAATTATGTCCTGCTGCTGGAGAAGCTGCATGGAGCCCCGTACTCTACTGACATAGTGATCCACCACTTTCCACCTGCAGTTATACAAAGAATTTCAGTTAATGGCATATATAGTATCTGTTAGGGAAAACTGTATACCCACACCTGTGGAGGTCAGTGTTGTGGTCAAACCAGTCAGACAGAGTGCGATGGCTGTACAGAGGGAAACGCTGGTGCAGTACATGGAATGCCACATTCTCAAAGGTGTAGTTATTCAGTGCCACCTGCAAAACACAAGCGAAATCATGAAGCTACTCAGATGAGTCATTAAATGTATTCACTCTGAAGTGTCCAGTTGACCTAATTTAACCTCCTGGATGACTAAGGAATTACACAGACACATGGCTAATGATAGACTACACTTTCATTTACGACACAAAAATTGTGAGTCATTAAAGCTGGGGTACCCGATTTTAAAATCATGAAAAAGACCAAATTATGTGGTTCACCCTGTTACCTGAAGGCTGTGACCATAAACCTATTCCTAGATCTCACAAATCATTGGCACATGGGCACTTGTACCCAAGTAAAATAGTACAAAATATATTCTTAATGCACTTTCAATTAATTTAGAACATTTCTAATAGCTTGACTTTTTTGTGCTCATTTTTAATATATTTATAACATAGTGATAGCATGCTCTTTCCAAGCGTATTGGTAATTAAGCTGTACTCATACTCAAATACATTTATGTACTAACTAGTGTGCTCTTCACAAATATAATCGATACATATCGACTTAAATCATGCTTTTCCGCATAATGTTGAAAGCACACTATTTAATAATGCATTTTTTTAAAAAGTGCAACATGTACATAGACCTAATGTTCTTTGGGTTGGTGCATTTTAAGTTTAAGTTGTTTGTAATACACTACATTCAAATATATTAAAAGCTCATTCTTTCAAACAGCACTTTTACATTAGCCTGAGTACATTCTATTGGAGTTTAACACACATAATGGCTACACTTGTAGTATACTATAAATTTATGGTGTAATGTGTAATACATGTTGCATGCATTACAATTGCATTACTTTCAAATGTACTTTACAGAAATTCAGCTCAAGTTTTCTTTGATCAAATGCACTCACTGTTACTGTACTCTAAGTGTACGATTGCATTGATTACATATATATTGCAGACACGTTCAAAAATGCTGTTAGCTAAATCATGCTAAAGTGCACTTAGAATACATGCACTTACAGTTAGTTATCTCAAAGTGTACCATTGTGCCATTGTTTCATAACGTACTACAATGCTCTTCTAGATAAATGCACATTTTAGTACAGTTTATTTAATGTACTTGAAGGTGGCAGTCTCAGTGTAATTTTTAGCTATTGCTTTATAGCATACTACTCCTGAATATATTGCATTACATTGGTTTATCTAAAAGTCAATCTATGAACATACTAATTGTCATATAGAATCAATGTGGGTAAAGTTAAACTTTCAAAGTACCTTTCAGCCATTGATTTTTAAGATGTTCAATGTAAATATAAAATCAGTTTGTTGTTTGAAAGTGTACTTCCAAATCAGTTGGACTAAAGTTTGCTTTTGTTGAATGTACTTAAAGTTGGTACTCTCATAGTGTAAGTTTGCAATTGATTTATAGTGTACTACACATAAATATAATGCAAACAGTTAAATTGTGCTAAAATGCCCCCCGAAATAATAAATCTGACTAAAATATACTTAATTCACTTTATAGTTAGTACTCTCAATGTGTACATTTGTACCACTGATTCACTGGGTATTGCACAGTATTATATTGTAAACAAATTGTTCAAAACTGCTCATCTACATAAATTGTAGAATAAATATACTTAAAAGGTGGTTCTGTGCCATTAATTTTTACAATGCTGAATGTAAGTACACTACCAGCTCGTTGCTCATTAGTATGCTTCCACAGCAAATACACTTAAGTTTGCTTTCATTAAATGTACTTAAATTTGAAACTTCAATAGTGTAGATTTTTGCGCTTTGTTTATAGTGTACTAGACATGGAAATATTGCAAACGCAATCTACAAATGTGTGTTTAATTAATGTAAATTGGCCTATATTATACACAAAAGAAAGCCCTATCCCCAGTTCAACATTGTATCGCCACCACACCAAGCCTCTGGGACCAGAGGAAAAACTGCAGGTACTTCACTATTGGCTCTTCCCAAAAAGTTAATTTGTCTTCATGGAAGAGATGCACCTGCATGTTATTGGTTCAATTAGGCAACAGGCTGTGTGAGTAATTACATCATGAGGTTTACAAAAAACGGTGTATTGCTGGCTTTTATTCATATGAGTCAACACGAGTAAAATATGTAAAACTGTTGACTGTAGGCTATGGCACTGTACACCTTTTAAGCTATAAAAATAAAGTCGTAACATTTCGACATTTAATATGTAATTTCATGGGAATAAAGTCGAAACCAAAAAAGATGCAATTTTACCAAAAATAAAGTCGACATTTAATGATTTAGGGCTCAACAGCAACTCAAAGTGAACACTGACTGCAAAAGATTGCAGCTTGGATGGTTGGTACATAAATGCCCATAAAGGATATCAAACTTTAAAATGCTGTAACGAACGCTGTAACATAACGAAGTAAAAGTAGTAAAGTACTGCACTTAAGTACAATTTTTAAGTATCTGTACTTCACTTAAAGTGGATACTTTTTACTTTTACTTCACTACATTTGAGAGCAGGTATCTTACTTTTCAGTGCAGTTTAAAAAATAGTAGAATAGAAGAATAGTAGAAAAAATAGTAGAGTAGAAAGTACAAAGTTTTGTATTATTGTCTGAGACCTGCTGCTGGGTTTACTTTTATCAACTTCATTATTTGAGCAAACAAAAATTTACAAATAAAACCAGCCAGAGAAAAACCCGATCGATTCAATTGTTTCTGCTGAACAAAATTCAGCACATGACTTTGCCTAAATCAATAGACTACATTTGAACCTTTATTATAGATCTAAAAATCTGCGTGAAATACTTTTACTTTTTACCTTTTAAGTATATTTTTAAACGGGTACTTTAACACTTTTACTTACTAGATTTTTTCATGTGATACTTTTACTTGAGTTTTTTTATTTATTTATTTTTACGACGGAGTATAAGGGTTACTTAAAAAAAAAATATTATGCGGCGCTACGAAAATAAAGTCGTAACATTTTGGCATTAAAGTCGTAATTAATGAGAATAAAGTCGAAGCCAGAAAAAAGTCGTAATTTTACGAGAATAAAGCTGTAGCCAAAAACATACGTAATTTTACTATAAATAAAAAGTCGACATTAAATGATTTAAGGCTCGATGCCGAATCAAAATGAACGCAGACTGCAAAAGACTGGCGCTTGGATGAGTGAAAAGCTTACATAAAGGCTCATTAAGGATATCAAACTCTGAAATACTGTACTGACATTTTACACGTCCAATAAGTTCGTAGTTATTAAACAAATCTGCACCACAGTTTAGCTGCCACCTCTCCACTCATACGCATCAATCACAAACTGTTGAATGAAGCAGGTTACGTTTTCTCCCCGTGGAGTGACTGGACTCCTCCTTGGAAAAAGCCTGCAGAGCGTGGCGCTCCCTGGGGCTCATTGGGCAGGACACAGGCTGTGGAGGAGTAGAGGAGTCCCAGCGCATACCCATACTCCACTTCGCTTCACTTCTCTACTATTTTAAACATGAGTACTTTGTGCAATCACCATTCAAAGATGTGCTCATTGTAAATAGCAGCCCCTCAAAATGGGCTTGGTTTTATGCACAGATTATAACATAGCCTAATCTCTACTGCCACTGCGCTGTCCTGTTTCTGTCTCCAAATGGTTACAGTTTAGTCTAATACATAGAGCTGAAGCTGGTTTCAGTCCCTGATCCTGAATTCTTTATGCGGGATCGACACCGCATACTGTCCTCACTGTTCCCCAGTACAGGACTCAGAGCACTGCGTACACCCTGTATCCATGGATGTTCCAGGTACACTGCGTAAACATGAGCTGCCACTGTGAGCGCACAGCTCCACAAGCCCGCAAACAAGTGTACACAAGTGTAGAAAGCTCAAAGTCAGGGGAATAGATTTGGTGAAATTCGCGCAAAGTCTCCTACACTTGTCAGTGACCTGTCCAGGAGGGCTCAGCTACGCGCAGAGGCGCATGGGGGTCATTTCTGGAGAAATGATTCAACAGTTGTTAATGTTTAAAAGGCCAGCAATATAAAGTTCTACATCTATCATGTGTAGGTTTTTATTTAATCTTTAACTCAAATAAGGGCCATTCTTTTGCACTCTGGTCGATTGCTCTTACCCCTGAATGTGGATAAAATTAGGTCTTTACTTTGACTACGACTTTAAAGTCATAATTTTACGAGAATAATGTCAAAATGTTACTATTTTATTCTCGTAGCACCCGCATCATTTATTTTTTTAAGTGACCTTTATATGCCGTCGTAATTTTTCGACTCCGGGATTTATACTTTTATTTTTACTTTAGGCCTACTTCTTCCACTACTGTGTGCAAGTTATTATACATATTGCTATACCACAGTTTAGCTGCCACCTCTCCGCTCTTACTCATTAATCACAAACTATTAAAAGTTGGCTACATTTTCTCCCCCTTGCAGTGATCGGACTCTTCCTTGGAAAAAGCCTGCAAAGCGTGGCTCATTGGGCAGGACACAGGCTGTGCTTCGAGCTGCAAGCAGGTGGAGGAAACAGCGCGATCTCCCATACTCTGCTCTACTATTCTAAACGTGGGCAGTTTGCATACAATCACCATTCAAAGATGTGCTCATTGTGGATAACTTCAGCCCCTCATTATGGGCTTGTGGAGCCATGTGCACTGGGCAGCGCCGGTTTTACGCACCGAACGTAGCCTAATCTCTATTGCCACTGCACTGTCCCATTTCTGTCTCCAAATGTGTACAGTTTAGTCTAATACACAGAGCTGAAACTGGTTTTAGTCTCTGATCCCGAATTCTTTAGGCGGAATTGACCACTGCATACTGTCCTTGCTGTTCCTTAGTGAGGGTCTGGAGCACTGCGTCCACCTCGTATCCATGGATGTTCCAGGTACACTGCGTAAACATGTGCGGCCACTACCTGGTTGCGCACAGCTCCACAAACCCGTAAACAAGTGCAAAAGCTCAGAGAGAAGGTAATGGATTTGGTGAAAATCACTCCAAGACTCCTACATCTGTATTTGGCTGTGGATCGGAGCATGGTTGGCATCCTGCCCAGGAGCGCTGAGGTGCATGGGGGTCACTCCCTGGGGAAATGATTCAGCAGTGGTTAATGTTTAAAAGGCCGGCAAGTTCTACATCCATCGTACGTTTTTACTTAAGCTTTTAACTCAAATACGTGCCATTCTTTGCAGTCTGATTGTTGTGGCGAATTGCTCTTCTGCATTTTGACGTTGATATTGGCTCGATAGAATTACGACTTTATTCTCGTAAAATTACGATTTTAATGTCGAAATATTACTACTTTATTCTCATAGTGCCCGCATCATTTATTTTTTCAATTTGAGCCTTATACTCTGTCGTACAAACTAAATCAGAAGTGGTTACGAAGTGGTTCCATGTGAAATGAGCTTTCACATGCAAGAAATTGGTCTACTGTGTGTATAAAAGTACTCAATTAAGCACAAATTTTAAGCAATTTAAGGTTAGCTGCCATGGATATCTTAAACTTTTAACCACAACTCATGGCTCATTGTTTTAATAGTTTAGTAGTCTTTAATGTTTAAAATGACACATGCAGAAGCTAAAATAATTATTAATAAATTACTGTTTTAAATTATCTGTGGAAATTGCACACTCAGAATAGCACAGTTAAGTATGCTGATCTCAAGTGTAGTTCGATTTAGTATACTTTAGTATACTTTTTTTTCTTTACTTGGGTACAACTGTAGCAGGCAACAAGCTTTATTAAAGTGGGACTAAACACCTAAACTCCGCCCAAAACATTTCAAACAGAGCTGCTAAACTGGGCAGTACCTGGAGGACCAATGAGAGTGAGGGGGGAGGAGAGGCAGGGTCTAGACAGTGTGATTGGTTTAACAGGTATCCACACTTCAAACTCCACTCCTGCAGCCAGGCGTTTGCAATCAGAAGCACCTAGCTGCAGTGAGGGCACAGGCATGTCATGTTACCAAATACCCGAAATTGCAGTGGCTCTTTCTGTGTTGGAGATTGATAAAATGAAAAATTAGATGCAGTCAGCTCACAGCAATCTGATTTTGAGACAATACAATATATCTAAAGTTTGGTACCCCAGCTTTAAGGAGCAGTTGGTGCACATGGAACACCTGCCTCATATTTCATAATCCTCCACAGATTTAGCATGACACGCCCAACAATGTGAATTTCTGTCATGGTGTCAGCGCCATACTCATCCCGTTCTGCAGCAAAGCGGTTGTCTTTGGAGTCACCTAAAGACAATGAGAAAGCCGTCTGACAAAGCCCAAAGCAATCATATGTACTTGTATAGGGCGCACAGCTACAGGAAAGCTTTGCAGTACCTGGGACGCGGGACAGTTGCTGACACAGGTCTACTCCCAGTGCAGACGAGCGCTGTAGGAGATAGCCCCAGGAGTGCATCTGTACCTCATACCCCAGCAGCATGTCAGGGTCGTACCTGTCACACAACATATCACACAGGGACCATGGTTCACAGACAGAACCATACCACTCCAGTTTCAGCAGCAATGGTCTATGTTTTGTTTTGTTTTTTTTCATTTTATGTGTAAGAAAAGAAGGCACCTTCTGACTACTGTAACAAGCTCGTCAAACAGCATCAGCTCACTGGGCACGTAGGTAAGCTGCAGACCAGACACCCCCGAGCGTACCAAGAGGGGTGCACACCCTCGACGGCCTGGATACACATGTCTGTTATGTTAATATTATTGTCACTCTTACCAGATTGCTGCAAGATTATTGTACCACCTTGTGCCTGGCTTGGGTGTTCTGTGTCCACTACAATAGCTCCGGTGACCAGGTTGTCCGGGGAACCGGGCAGAGGAGCATCTGAGCTCAGGCAGTAGAACAACGCACAGATGGGATCAAATTCTGGATCAGGCTCCAGGTCCCGACGTGTCCGAGCATGCAACTCCATGCCCATCAGCATTATGTACTGTACCTAAAAAAACAATCCAGACAAGTTTGTTTTTAAGTTTGTACAAAGAGGTGGCTTGGGGGTCATACATTTATTAAGTACTCCAAAATACTTCAATGCTGCCCCCTACAAAAAGAAATGAAATAATGAAAGAAATCACCACTTGAGACCAACTTTCACTAAATAAAGCATGTGAAAGTAGTTGCATTGTTGTCAAATAAGTTTAAAATCAATTTCAATGACACCATCAAAGCTTTTGCCACAATACAATAAGTTTCAATTAACAATGTAATGTAGAAAATGTTTCAATGATGAGTAGAACAGCCTGGTGGCCGGGCCTTTCCCCACGGGGCCCGGTCAGGCAAGCCCGAAGGAGCAACGTGGGGCCATCCTCCCGTGGACACACCACCTGTGGGATGATCCGTGAGGGACTGGTGCAGAGAGATCTGTGCGGCAGT
>KN484495.1:4730-32326 GCA_000787095.1 Periophthalmodon schlosseri
CTACCGTAAGAAAGACCCGGCACTATACTTAACAGCCTTAAATGAAATCAGCTCAACTTGGAAATTTGATTTGGACACCGGGCATTGCATTTACTCTTATGTCTATCAAAGCTATCCACCACTGGGACATGTAAAGTAGTTTTGGCTCAGCAGTTAAAGTTACAGCGGTGGGCTTTAAATTGGCAGTTTGTTTTATCTGTTTTTATTGTTTTGTGAGCATAATTTTAAAGATCCACTTTGTAACTTTTTTGTGGGGGGTTCGGCACTTGCTTGTCTCCATGGATACATTATTTCATCGCCTGTAACCACATTTAATGTATCTATCTATCCTGCGTTTTTCTGGTGCTTTTATGGCTAGAATTACCTTCAAAAATGCATGTGTTCTTACTGTGAAAGGGGGTCGCCCCTCCACAGATGTTACTTGGCCTTATGCCGTCACCTGCTTGTCTCCATGGACATAAGTTTAATCCCATACAGTGGAACATCATAGGCAACACAATAAAATATCCATAGCAGTTGTATTGGTGTACCCTCCATTAGAAAAATGACATAGTCCATTCTTTCTTCTTTCAACATTTCTGTCCCACTGGCAACACAAATGTCACTTGAATCCATGGTGATTTCAGCTAAATGGACGATTCTCCATCACTGTCTCTAAATGTTCAAGAAGCAGCTGGTATCAGAACTAAATGGGGAATGAGGATATATGTTATGAAGCATAGACAGAATAATACTTGAACGTAACATGTATTTGAAGTCTAAGTAAGTCTAAGTCTACCACTAGTATGAATCGGCTTAAGGCAGGCCCGGGTGCAGACCAAACTGACTGGGCGTGCGTTCGAGTTTCAAAGGGGTGCAAGCATAATACGCTTTCATTAAGTGGCATTATTTAGGCGCCTGAAATTGAGGCTGCAATTAGGGTGACCAGACAACCCTATTTATCCTGGACAGTCCCAGTTTTGAGCCCTCTGTCCCCCGTCCCAGCAGATTTATTCCAAAACCACTGATTCGTCCCAGTTCAAGAAATTTCCCAAGTGTCCCTATTTTTGACCAATTTGATCCCCACCAACAGTAAAGAGGGGATATATTGTCATTTGTTTAGGTAAAATACAGAAAAAATATGTTTGAATCCGACATAAGTCCCTCAAGACCCACAAGTGAGTCGAGAATGGACCATGGTACACTCTCTTTTCACAATTTTATGTCTTGTATACAGGTATGTCCCAGTTTTTAAGTTTGAAAATCTAGTCACTCTAGTTGCAACGCACCGTTTTGCACCTCTGTAGACCCGGGTCTGCCTGGAGAAGTATTAGCCCCACACCGCTGAAGAATATTTTGAATGAGGTTGAATACTAACCATTTTACCACTATTTCTAGGAAGTCCCTTAAAGAAAACATGTAAAAACTTAATCCCATCTATTTTTTTCTACCATATCAGTCTATACGGATTTAACTTTGAAATCACATCTTACTGACCAAACACATGGAAAATCACATTGGCATTAGACACGGTAAATGCAAACAATAGAACATAAGGGTTAACCAACATCTCTGCGAGTCTGGAGATAGCGCGTCAGTATAAGCTGCTTTCTTTGGACTGAAGCTCACCCTGGATGACGGCCTATCTAAGCACAGCTTTAGTAGCCCTCCTCACATGGGGGAAAAACAGCTTGATGCATCTCCAACATGTGGCCTTTAAATCATCCTATAACCTAATCATAGCTAGCTCCTCTGTGACACCCTGATTACATCCACGCGATGACTTTTACAGCGGCTAAAGATCCCGCGTGTGCGCCTTGGCGACAATGCAAGAGCGAAACTAGCATGTGACAGCCAGGCTAGCCCCCCCTTTTCATGCTAATGCAACGTGATCGGCACAATGGAGTTGCTTACCAAGCCGGGTCGGGGCTAGCTGGCGTTGTGCGCGTTGTGCTAGCTTAAGATTAATGTACGGCTAACGGCGGCTTGAAAGCAATGAAGTGCATTTAAATTCCTCCAAAAGTTAAAGAGCTAACGTTACCGTATTAATTTCCTCTTGAAGAGCGAGTGGGAAAATATCCATTAGCAAAATTAAGCGCAGTTTTGGAGGTAGCTAACATTGTGCATGGCGCTACAGTGTGGGCTAATGAACACACTGCAGAGGGTGATATTTCATTATACAAATTAATGCTCACATTTTAATGGGAAAGTCACATAATGAATCTAGGCTTCAGTGACAGCAATTAGGGGCCCAGATTGTCCCCTTCTGGACAAGGCACTATTTAGCAGTAAGCAGCTGTGTGTAAAAAAGAAAAAGGTCTGCGCTCTTGACAATAGGCGCACATAACTTGAGGCGGGCGGCATAAGCAATAAGGCTCCCTGTTCACCTTTAAATGGCTGGAGTAGGAGACAAAGAGGAGAGGGGAGGGATGGCCCATGTCACTTAACCTTACCCTAACCTTGTAATCAGGATGAATCAAGCCAGACCTGTGATCCTCCCTAACATTCATCTAGTGCATCTTAGTGCCCTCGCCCAAGCACTGCGTGTGATGTATTAGACTTTAAAGGCACGCTTTTTAAAGGGGAGGAAAAGGAGAGGCAATGCAGCGAATGGAGAGGAGTGCAGGGACAAGTTACACTCAATTAGAGGTGTTTTAAAAGTTGCAGGCTATATCGTACTGATTTTTTTTTTGCTTAAAACTCATCAAGCTCCACTTTATTTTTAAAGTCTATAGACATATTTTAAACGGCCGATATTAGGCAATTTTCTGATCTATGTTATAATGTTGTTTTCTCATCAAAAATGTAGCCGGAGTTGTGTTTTTTCATTCACACGTTTAACACACAAACCTTGCATATTCAGGCTGAGTTCTTTTCTCAGACAGAAAACACTCTATTCCACTTTGTGACGTCATGTGGTTATACAGGAAGTTCTCCACTGTGTTTTTAAACTCAATACACCTTCACTAGAATCATTTGGATGATTTCAGCCCTGGAATTGCCAACCTCTGTTGATCAAAAGGTAAAAGGAGCTGTTAACTTGAAAACTACCACTGCATGACTGTGTATTCCCTCAGTCGTCCAGGTCTGATCCATCCAAGCCGCTTCTTCAGTTCAGTTCAGGACTGAAGAAGCGGCTTGGATGAGCAGCGAAACATCTTCACTCCTACAACTTTTTGTCCAGTTGACAGATTTTAACTTTGACTTTTTTCTATGCCACTACATGGCATCACAAGTTGGAACAGAGCATTTTGAGCTTTGGAGATGTAGACAGACTAAAAATAAAGGGTTACTTAAACATGTGTGAATGAAACAAAACACAACTCCAGGTATGTTTTTGAGGAGGTAACAGCATTAATCTACAATCTCACAAGAGTCGTTTTTTTGTAATATAGGACCTTTAAAGTTAATATACTTTCACTTGTTTTCATTGCTCAAATTTCCACCACTCGCAGCGTAGAAGCTTTGATGCTAGGCTAGCTGTTTTCACCTGCATACAAACGGCTTCCCAAAATGCATTCCAACTAAAGCCTTAAGGTATTTTCCAGACATATACATTATACATTATTTTCAGTGATGCAGTAAATGCCAGTGCTAAAAGGTGTCAAAAGCAGGTTCAAATCATGAATGGTGTGTAATATAGGACCTTAAACATGCGTGTTGGTAAATTGTGCTATTTCGACGCCCGTGCTCTGATAGGTAGGGCATCTGGTGTTAAAAAAGCAAATCAGTCAATCAGTCACGATATACTACAATGTTGGAGATAGTGGTGAGAAAATATAAGTTAGACATTACTTGACGATTGAGATCAAGCCCCGGGGCCTAAACATGACCACCCATTAAAGTCAATGGCCGTGCCTTTAGCGGCTAGGTGCACCCGGTCCTGCCCTGCCCATTGACGTTCCGCAGTTGAGCTAACCCCATGAAACTTTGAGCGTGGAGCGGAGCAAAAGGAGGCATGGGAATAATAAATAAATAAATAATAAATGATAATGTTTATGTTTCCAGGGCACATCTGTACCATGTTCTAAACCTGCGGCTCGTTCACGACAGTTGGGCTCGTTCGCATCGCTCACATGTTCGTTCATGTCGTACCACGTGACCGCTCTGACCAATCAGCGCTCAGAGTTTCGCTAGAGCGGACATAGAGCGTCGCCGAAGCCAACGATTAAAAAGCGTTTTTTAAGACAAGAGACGGATTTTGAGCCGAGAAAAGTTTATGATCTGGAAACAGGTAAAAATCGCCACAAAATTGGACCTTTGTGAAAGTTGTAGGTGCCCTGTCAGCCGAACATGAGCAGTTTGTGACATTGCGCTCCACGAGAAAAATTATGTCTGAGCAGGAGGGATTTTTTCATTGTAATATCAATGAGTGGCCACTAATCTAACTTGAGACAGCTCTAAGCTAGCAATACCCTATCCAGTTATTTTAATAGATCCATGATTGAGATACACTAACAGTTTTACTCTGACAATCGGAAATATAGTGTAGTGACTCCTAGTGGTGAAAATGGAAAATTAATATCTACGCCTAAGGTTCCATGCTGTGGTTGTCCAGTGATAATGTAGTTAGTACAGCTTTACACTGAATAGAAAACAAGATAGAATATGAGTTGATCTTAAGTCACACATTTCTTCTTAATTTGTCCGCAAACTCTGAAAAAGCTATACTTGGAGTTACCAACTTTTAATTAATATTTTGCTCAACATGTAGGAATTATCCTTAAAATGATTATGGCGACTATATAAAACAGATCTGCATATTCATTTTGACCTAGTTCTACACAAAGCAACTGTATTAAACAAATTAACTAGCTCTTTGAAATACCCCTATATTTTAGACTTCATTTACATTAACACGGTAATATAATGTCAAATCATTGTTACATACTTTCAGTGCCATACATCCCCAAATCCTATTTAACCACATAAGCAATCTTTTAATGTTCCTCTCTACATCTTTTCTTTTCTGACACTGACGACCTTATCACCACTGACCCTTTCCTTAAGCTCCTTATAGCCTATACTTTAGCCGCAAATTCCATTAGCCCCATGAATATAGATATACTTAAAACAGATGTAATGCAGCCTCTTTGCTTTATCCAACCTCTGCAAGATCCCCCTCTTATTATTATTATATTTTTTTTCTTTCCAGACGAGAGGAAATTCATCTTGGAGTATGTCATATCTATTAAGCCATTTTAATTGCCCCTCTGTACAGGTTAGGGGAATTTATCTGTACTTGTTTCTATGGCTGCAGCTCGTACAAAGCCAGGTCTTGTAACATCGGTGAAAACAACCCAATGGACGGAGGAGGAGACGCGGAGCAGCAATCTGGAGAAAAATGATTTATTTGCACAGAGGTGTCACTCCGATGTTTATGGGCGCTAGTTTTTCATGTTGAAGCTATACCAAAGCTGCAGTGATGCATTTTCTCCTATCCTTCACCTATGGGGGACACAAGAACTCGTGCTATGTTAAAGGAAAGTGTTAGAAAGTGTACATCTCAATTTTATTCTTTCTAAATGTTGTACTAAACACTTTTTTTTACAATACTGTAGCAAGGGTGATCATTTGAGTTGTCAGTGTCATAATCGCTAAAGGATGATAAAATGCATCTAATAAATTAAATAAATAAATAAAATAAATAAATACAATCTAACAACATTATTTATTTTATTTATAATTTTTTTTGTGTTTTTTTTTTAATTTTTTTTATTTCTTATACAAACAAATAAGTTACACCAGCCGTAATTTGGAATGGTTTTCAATATATTTTCTTTCTTTAGGGTTGCTATTAGTTAAAAGTATACTTACCCTGACCATATGTATGTATATATGTATATACGAATATGTATATGTATATACTTGTCCATATAGTTCCATTATCCCTGATGCCATGTTTAATGAAATATTAGTCTGAACATGAAAAGCCCAAATACCTACTACTTTTTTTCCCCTTTAGAAAGTTCTTGTTTTTGTCACATAATGGATATGTTGGTGCAGTAAATTACAGCCTTAATCCCTGCTAATTAAATGCATATTTTTGTTCCAAGCTGTTTACCTCTCACCACCCCATTCTTCACCTACAACAAACCCTAGCCCCAAGTAAAGAACAGGACAGCAACAAGCGAAAGTTTACCCTTCTATTTTTAACTCCCAAATAGCAATTTCCTGGTTTTGTGGCGGCTGCGATCTGTCTTGTGGCTGGGAGGTTGTGCTGTTTGCGCTGATATCAATTAAAAGTGGATTAACGGGTACATAATGACCTTTAGCAGTAAATTGTGTGTAATGTTGCAAGGCAGGATACAGTATATTCCCCAGATGTCACACCAGGCCCCTGACGTATGATGGAGCAGATGTCTTAGCCAGTCCAAATGGCCCTCCAAGACACACACGCACACACACACACACGCATTCACGCACGCACCAACATGTGTTCATACTCGGGCCCAAATGGTGCGCAGATATATACGCGCACGTAAACAGCACAGGGGAGAGGGGGCGCGCTTGTCGTGTAGCTTCCCGATATATTTAAAAACGCTTAAATTTTAATGGAAAACTGCAATCCACTGATCACCCTCCCAGGGCATCCCATTTATTTTGCGTAAACATCAAAGGCAGTGTCAAACCCACAATCCTCTCTGCTTTTCATTCTCATTTCAGATATGTAGATGATACATTAATCTTTATTTTGCACTCAAACATTAACAATCTTGCATAAGGACAAAAAAACAGAGGAGGGGAAAAATCAGATCAGTCTAATTTCTGTCTAATTTGGCTCCTAGAATATCATTTTGTCCAGTTAGAGGAATTGAGAATGATCATTTGCATCAGGGACGTTTCCTTATTAAATCAGCGCACAGCCTCTGTTCAGCAGCACACAGGAGAAGCACTTATTGGGTTAGAAGCTCATCTCGTGCGGTTTATCTTAAATATACTCTATGCTTCTTAGCCACTAGTGTAAGAGAAGCAATATCACATCACTGTCTTTGTATCTATAGTGTGAGCGATCAGTCTGCGCCGCCAGCCTTCTATAACCTTTTTCCTCTGTTCTTTTCCACTCTTTTGTGTAGCCTCCTATTCTTCTCTCCGCTGTATCAATATTGTATCGAGTTAGTGTTTGTGGCCCTTTATTTGAGAACTCCGCAGTAGGTCCGCAGATCGCAGAGTCTTTTTCTGGAATGGTGCCCTCTAAATAATGATAAATTACTTGAGCAGTATGCCATTTGCTAATTATATCCATGATTTACTACACAGCCCGACTTAAATCATTCAAACCAGCCTTGCGTAACAATGCCTTTTTTCTCCTATAAAATGGTTTCCATGTGTATAATCTAAACACTTTATGCTCATATACTTTATATATAGCAATGTGCATTTCCACACATAAACAGAGCGCATAACAAACAGGCTTTATTCTTCTCTTTCCACTAATCTCTTCTTTTCACACAACCGCCATTAACAATCAAACACAAATTCCAGGCAGGGAACTTTTTATATGTGTATATATTAAAGGAAAAAAGGCTTAGAATTTTCCCTTCTCTGTTCATTGTTTAATGAATCCAAATCTGGCTCAGACTCCAAGCCTATTATAATTGCTAGCAGGATGTGTTCTATTTCAACATAAGTATCATTCCAATGGAAGATCCACTTCTGGCAGAATTGTGCTGGTGTTATACTATTATCAAGTACATTCATGAATATGGATGTGCATCATAAATAAATATATGTAAATGTTACACAATAGATTCACCCCTATTTTACCATAAAATAAATCACTTTGATCTGCGGGAGCGCGAGTGATTCATATTGTTCTTTATGGTGAGGCTCCTCCACTACAAGCATGTGTTTCGCATATGTCCCAGCACTTTTTGTGAATACTCACAGACTTGCCTTTTGCATGGGAGTGTGTTCTCCATATTTCCTTGCTGGTGCGTTGCTGTGTGGCAGTAGTTGGGGTAATCTTACAGTGCGGCTGATTTATGTTCCTCAAGACAAACTGCAAATAGGCAACGTCCGAGAAACTGCGCCCTCATCGCCAAAGCGCAGACAAGGCCAAAACAGCAGCGTGTTTAGCCTGTAGCCCACACGCACACACACAGACAGGCTAACACACACACATGAGGCCTCGCTCCAGCCTTCAGCAGAGCAAACCCAGATCACATCGAGACAGTTTTGTTGTCAGATGAAAATATTATCTCTTGTAGTGGACTGAAAGCGCCATATGGTGAAATGTTTTTATGGTGTTGATGTGAGTGATGGCTCACTTGGCGGGCTGGATGTAGCTGGATCGACCCATATTCAGATGCCTATCCCACACGGCTCCCCCCACAGTCAGAGTCCCAGCACACACACAAACATATGAAATAGAGCACAGCTGATAAGAGAGACAGGGGACTGTTAGTCCAATGTTGCACATTATTACTTTCACTTGTAGTTTATTTCATCATGTTGCATATGTCAAAAACTATTTAAACTCTTCAAAAAGTGAAAGAGTTGGAAATGAAAGTTTTGTACAAGTGAATAAAACATGTGTGGAATATATTTGGTACTATTGGTTTGGACATAAAATGAAAACAGGAACACAAAATACCTCACAAACAGCTAAATGAGGGCAAATAAAGTTTATGATTTCTGACCTTCTATAACTAGGGTCATGTTGAATGCTAGTGATTAAATTGAAATGCAATTTAGACTTTTAATACTAGTTAATGAAATACAAATCTTTGTTGCAGGCTCTTCTCATTTGACCTCATTTTCTTGTTCTGGGAGGTTACATGACCCTAGGGTCCACATTCCCTGCTCCAATAAATAGCTTTTGATATCCAGTCAATCTAATAATCAGGTTAATGATTCACTCTTTTCCCTTTTCTGTTTCTCTTTTTTGGCCTCTCAGGAGAGAAACCCTACCGGTGCCCTCATTGCGACTATGCCGGGACCCAGTCTGCCAGTCTCAAGTACCACCTGGAGCGCCACCACCGCGAGCGCCAGAACGGGTCCGCCAGCTCAGGCCAGTCCAGCGGGCACAACTCTTCCAATGACCATAAAGACGACCACAGCAAGAACAGTGGAGGCATCTTTGCTCGCCCAGATGTCCTGAGAAATGTTTTCAAAGGCATGCCCCCCAGCCTTGACTTCAGGGGGGGACCACTGCTGCCACACCAATGGGGCTCCGGCAGCATGATGTCACCACACGACCGGGATCGCATCGACCGCCATTTTGACTCCTCCTCCACTGATAACATGAAGCCGACCGACGGACCCTCCCCTCTGGTCTCATCGGAGAACCCGGCCAGCTTCTCTGACCTGAGCCGGGCCTACCAAAGCATGATCGGAAACGGAGTCCATTTCCAGGGTTCCCTCCAGGCCTTTATGGACAACTTCGTCCTCAGCTCCATGAAGAAGGACCACAAAGACAGCTCCATCCAGCTTTCGGCCCAGCGCTACCATGATAACGGTGAGCCCAAAGCCAAGAGGGCCTCCATTGAGCAAGACAGGGAAGAGAAAGCTGATGGCAAGCCCAACACACAGTCTGGCAAACCTGGCTCCCAGTATGAACCCTTGGACCTGTCTGTGTCTGTCCGGCCTGAGTCTGCCTCTGGGTCCATTCCTGGTGCCACACTCACCATCCATGACAATGTGGCCTGGCATGGCTGCCTCTTCTGCTCCTTCTCCACTCCCTCTCTGGAGCTCATGGCCCTGCACCTTCAAGCCAACCACCTGGGAAAGGGCCACCCACAGAGATCCGAATCAGGCAGAGAGGCTTCACCCACCATGACTGGCAAGAACATGTTTGACAAAGACGACGATGGAGAGAAAGGCACCGGAGGCTGGAACAACCACGTGGACCAGCCGTACAACCCATTCCAGAGTGATTTCTACAGGCGCTTCGGTGGCCTGTACGATGGATCCCCCAAGGGTAACCAAGGCCTGCAGGGGTATGGTCCTTCAGCTGAGGAGGGGGATCTTCCCAACCCTGGCTTTCCAACTGGAGATGAAGAGATGGGTGAGAGGGGCTCTTCTGGTATCGCTGAAGATGCTAGGTCAGATGAGGACGGTGCTAAGACCCCCAAGAGACGGCAGGCGAACCATTCCGATGACGAACTTGAAGATGGCCGCGGCATGACCGAAGAGGACGGAGACAGGAATGAGAATGGTCAAATGGAGGACGACGAGGAGCGGAGTCCCAGGTCGGACCATCTCCAGAATCACAACAAACACGACAACCCAAGAAGTGGAGGCACTCTGGGGGGCATGAACCCACTCTCCCTGAACCAAGGCCTTCCTTTGGACAAGCAGTGGCAGTCGGGCCTGAGTCTCTTGTCTCCGGGCGGTGCTCCCCCTTCTGGACACCTGGAGCAACAGATGAACATGCTGTCAGTCCTGCGAGCCTACAGCAACGACAACATCCCAGCATTCAACGGCCTGGGAGGCGGCGCGGGAGGGGCGTCCGTGGGGGGAATGAAGAGGCCAGATGCATCCGGTAAGCGTGTGTTTAACCTCCACTGGCACCGTAATAGCTGCAAAACAGACACACAGATATATTCACACAGTGCAAATTCAATTTTCTAACCGCACCAAAACAAAACGCATATACATTTTTTACCATGCCACCCACCACGGCACCACAGACACTCACTAAAGGTTCCCGAGATTGGCTCTGAAGTGATTTCGCCCTTATTTCAAGCAAGTTTAGAAGCTATCAGGCTGGCGACTAGCAACAGATTAATCTTTATTACACGTTTATATTACTGGGAGTGCAGCGCCTCCCCTCCCGCGCAGTGCAAGGGGGAATAACCTCGGGTGAGCGGGAGCAGGACCCCGGCTCCTCTTGCCATCTCCTCCACATGTCTCTTAACTATCTTAGCTCTCATAAAGCCCGCTCCCAAAAGCCCATTACTTTATAAGACTCGTCGATCTATGACCCTGTGAAAAATGAACTGTCAGCTTTCATGATGCCGCTAAGGTTACAGCCGCTCCTTGAGACTCGGGAAAGAAGTCCTATTTTTTTTTTCTGTTTTCAATGTTTTACAATGGTCTTTTTACAGTTTAGGAGCCGCTCGGCAAAGTGTCTGTATCGCAGGAAAGTAAAAAGATACAGAGTCCAAGTTGACTTCGGAATACTACAAAATAGAGAAACTGCTGGGGAAGAGATAAGGCTATTAAAGTCATAAATGTGAAGCTAGCAAGACAAAGTCCTTCCAATGACAGAACCCTTTTGTTGTAAATTTGATTGTAGACTTAAAATGGTAATTCCACCGATTTTAGCTGTTAACATTACATATACACTTTTAAAAACCTATTCAGAATTTATCATCCGACTTTGGCATAGCAAGTCTGTAAGACCACATTTCTTCACAGCCATAAAAACTGTATATGAAGTGAAAATATATTCCCAGAGCGCATTGCAGTTACTTACATATATGCATTCAGTTATACAATGGAAGATATATTGAGTTATAATAATAGTGACCCGCTTTGATAATGAAGCATCGCGCCTACATGTGTTGGTCTGACCTTTTCATTTGACAAAACATTAGCCGTTGTCATGGCACCAATCTCTGTGCATATCTTAAACATTTTATCCATATGGTAACAATATCTAAAGATAAAGGTTTTTCTTTTTTTTCAATGAATAGGAGAGATGGCTTTGTGCGAGCGTGTCCTACTTATTGTCTATGTGAGCTCGTGAAAACCCGAGCAATGTGACGTGGGCAGTTCCCTCGCAACTTGGAATGCTGACCTTTTTAGATAAGGCATTCTCTATGGAACAAAAGCCTTTCTTACATGTTGTTATTTTGTCCCAGTCGGAGGCAGGCTTCATTGTAATTAGAAAACGCAACAAGTTATTATGTTTCCTACATCCTGGCACTGGATATTCATCATGCCAATCTGGGGGATGCCATTGAAGATAGCCCTGTTTTCTATAAATGATAGCGTGGAGAGATAAAAGAGTGTTAGGGCACAAAGTGATATAGAGTATATGAGCGGGACTTTGCCTTATCAGACCTGCTTAAGCTATTCACGACACATGCCAATTTTTGTTATAGCTGGTTATAGTATTGTACATTAACAATTTGTATTATGTTGTAGAATACTCATCAATATCAATACCAAAGATTATTACATGAAATAAAAAAGTAAAGTACATTTCCATATTTCATAATTTTGAATATTTATGTATTTATTTATTTTTACACAGAGTTCTATTAGTTGCAAAAAGATGAAAGTAAATTTGATTCTGTGATGGTCCAAAAATGTGGTATTGTGTAAAAATCGAAGTTATTTATCATAAATCAAATCATTTTTAATAATCTTAACATCTTCTCATCTTCTGGATTACTTTTACACCAAGTTGCATTATATTAGTGTAAAAACCATGCCATATAATTACAAACAGCTTTATTTTTGTTGCCCTGTTTTTTTAAGCATTACTTTATGTCTAATTAGAGACGAAAAATCACACAATCTTTATTCTCACAAATATTGTGCAGTTCACACCCACAATGACATGATAAAGTAGCCCCATGTATTCCTTTTAATTTAAGAAAGTAACTGTATTCTGAATACCACCAAATAAAAGAGTAACTGTATACCCGAATACAGATACTCAAAGTTTGTATTCAGAATATGTATTTCCGGTGTATGTATTCAGTTACTTCCCAACACTGTTCATAGTAAATTAGCATAGTATTATCCACTGGCAAAAGGGTAGTAGCAATAGTTATATTAGGCTCATTATGCTAAGTATAAACTCAACTACTTTTGTGACAGGCTAAACCTAGACTGCTTCAAATCGCACAAATTCAAAAATACATGTTACATCTCAGTTTGGGAAAATAACCACACTTGTTTCGCTTTACAAAAGGCACTATTACCTCCTCTCTTTATATGTGTCCACTTCTGAGCCCCTTATGTTGGGAGGTCAGCCGTCATGTGAAGAGCCAAAGCCACATATTCCACTGTTATTCGGTGGGGGCCGCGCAGACATCCATAAAACTCAATTCAGACCTGGCAAAATGTGATTATCTGGAGTGGGTTTGCATTAGGTTTGTATGCAAATATGGCATAAATCATTAATATCGAAATTCTCTGGTGAATGTGCGCGGGCTGTGGGAGGGCACGCGCCGCACGTCTGTAGTGGCCGCCTCTTCATTAGTATGCCCAGAGGAGGCCCGGGGGGGACAATGCACAGGAATGTACCTGCACTATGACTTGTAACACATATTCACTCATATATTAACATAACTATTTGATTTGAGTCTTTACATCAAAGCCAACATTAGAAAACACCTGAGATATTATCATTAGTCCTACAGTCAACTAGACCCATTGACGTCCCAAATATTTAAGGCAATATATGAAATGAAGTTTATGGCATGAAGCGCATACGATACACGTGTATTTAATGACATCAGAGTAACCATATATTGAGTGCGGATTTAGACACTTTTTACAATTTCAACAATTTGAAGTCAAAATTTGCTGATTTGTAATTTGTAATTGTATTTTCATAGACTGGAAATGGCGTCGTTACGGGACCAGGGACATTTGTGAGGAGAATTTAAGTATTTTGGTTAGTGCAGCTATTAACATAACATTAAACATGACATACTGCGTACGTGAAGCCGCATTATGTAACTTTTTTACATTTTTATTTTTTTTGAACATAGAAAAAACATGGGTCCTTACCCTGAGCGAGCTTGCATCTCCACAAACCCTTACTCTCATTTGGCCTAGAGGAGGGTCTCCTTCTACTTGATTCTATGGAAATGTTGTTTCTTTGGCTATAATATTCCATAGTACGGCATAAAACTGAAACCAACGCATGGTTTTAACGTTCTATTTCGAATCCCCTCAGAGTCAGACTATAACTCTGACTGTTAAATGTAAAAGTAGTTATTAGTTCTCCCACCTGTTCTGTGTCTAGTTTAGGGTTCACTTCCCACCAAACCTATTTGGCTCTATATCTTGGTTTTAGTGAGTTTGTGTGGAATCTGATGTTTAAACCCCAAAACTATCTCCAACACAATTCATATTTCCAGTTACAACATCGTATAAGGTCATGAAATATGTATATAACGCACGAAGAAAAAACGCATACGTTGCATTTAACACATTTCTCATCACAAACCACACCTTTCTAAATTGGCTGTGGGATTGGACGTATCAATAATGTCATTAGCAGCTACGGTGGCCTGGAGGGGTGCGTAATCAGACACGGATCTGGTATCTGAGCTATACGGACGGACGGCGGCGTGTAAAGATTGATATGAAGCTGCCGCACTATTTGCAGTAGCGCAGATGTGCTTAACGCGATCGATACTTGGCTGCAGCCTCAGACCTATCTATAGCCGTGCATTATCAAACATGAAGTATTACATTATTCAAACACCAGGGTACATGCCATGAGAGCTCGAGAACAGCGCTCCTCACGTCCTCTTGCTCAAATTACATCAGCGCCCCGAGATTTACAGTGCCGGTCAAAAGTATCTGAGAAAAAGGAAATATTGTGTACTTTGTTGCTATAATACAATTTGAAATACTGGTGTTTTTTAGATTATAGAATGTGTTCACAAAATGTAATAATTTTTAACCTGATGATTTTTATTAGTGACTAGACCCAAGAACTATGCTGTGGCGTCATCTGAAACCCAGAAATACAGGTATGAGAGTGGTAAAAAGCACTGTTGCCATAGCAATTAAGAATAAAAATAATATTTCTGAATTGTGTAGGCACTCAAAATGGAACCTATAAACAAAAAGCTGAAACCCATATTTTTGGGGACGAAAGTGGCCTAGGTAGAATTGGTCATCATTTTTTATACATACGGTTGTCGGTTCAATCACACTGCATACCATTTTTGTGTCCTCGGGCAAGACACATTAACCACTGGCTATATAGTTTGTAGCCACCGAGTCTGATGTTTCCTTTCTTTTTAGGTGCTGAGTATTGAGTATTAAAATTAAAGTTTACTCACGATTCAAAAGGTCTTCAGTTTTCAAATTTCAAACGGAACTTCTTGTTGAATTGTCATACTTTCCAACAATTTTTGCGGTTTGGCATCAAAATTTTTTTGCTCATAGCCTTCGCCTTACTTGATTTAATTTACCAACTTCGAGTCGAGAAGGAGATTGACAGGTGAGAGAGGGAGCGCTGATAAAAGTGTAGGACTTGGAGGAGCACTTTTCAAAGCAGAAAGTGGCACGGCTCACGGCCAAGCACCTCTCGCAGTCTGAGAAGTACGCTACGCTACCTCCGAGTGGAAAAACTGCAAAACGTTGTATATGCTAACATCAATTACACACATTACTTACAGTTCACAAGCACCCTCACGTCCTCCAACTCCTATTGTTTGCTTCTGGGGAAAAAAACTCACCTGGATGGCACCAAAACGCTATCTATTTTTGTAAACTTGAGAGGGTAAACATAGAGTGGTGGTGCCGAAGTGTCACTAGATAGCATCAGGTACACCCAAAGTAGAAGCGGTGGTGCCAGCGTGTCTTGTTCTAAAATTTTAATGGTAGAAATTGAGCTGTTAAGTGGAATCCAAACATAACATAAAATTCAATTTGTCCTGTTTGTCCAATGAGGTAACTGCTTTTGGACACACATGACCTCACTGGGGCTATTCGCAGCCCAAAAGTTGGATGTAGTAATGTAATTAATCAAATTCAAAATACTTGTTTTTGGAACATCAAATTGGTGTAGTTTTTCATTGGATATGCAGGTGCCTTTTTGTGCAGTTTTTGTGTGAATCTAATGTAAAAAGTTCCACATTGAGAGGTTGCAAAAAAATATAGTAATAAATAATCTCAAGATATTTGGACAGACATTATTTAAAGGCATTACACTATTTTCTGATCTATGTTATAAAGTTGTTTCCTCATCAAAAACACATCTGGAGTTGTGTTTTGTTTCATTCCCACATGTTTAACACACAAACACAAACTTGCATATTTAGGCTGAGCTCTTGTCTCAAACAGAAAACACTTGTTCCACCTCATGATGTCATGTGGTAATACAGGAAGTGCTCCACTGTGTTTTTAAACTCAACTCCAGCTACGTTTGTGATGAGGTAACAACATTATAACATGACTTAAAGCTCACAAGAGTCAATTTAGCCTAATATAGGACCTTTAATTAGTCTTACCTTTTAGAATTTTATGTCTAAAACTGATCAGAGTGACAAGTAGTTTTCAAGGTACATTATTAAAATGATTTACTGAAAATCAAATTTCTAATAAACCATCCAAATATACTTGCACTATTGAGCTATTGATTTGCTATGGCTGGGATTTTAAAAGATTTATAGGCTTCCTTTAAATAATGACAGATTAATTAAAACTCATAAATTATAGCCCAAAACTGCTCTATACTCTAGTAGTGCTTACCTGTTACTCGCTAGCACCAAATCATATTGCATTGTGTCCTTGAGCAAGACACATCACACTACTCTTAAGTCATTGTTATTATGTCTGATGTGATGGAAGCCGCTTACCACTAAGAGGTCTGACCTAGGAGGTATTTCAAACTAAACCATTTTTACAGTCTTGTTTAAAGTATAGCAGAATTTGAAAAAGATGTTTAAATAGACATGCTTACTTCATAAAAAATCTTAAATTACTTCCCAAATACACATTCAAAGCGAATCATAACCTTGCTCCACAATACCTCTGTGATCTCCTCCGCATTTCCACTCCCTCTCCCTCTCTCTGCTCCTCCCCCTCTCTCCAGCTCTCTGTTCTCTCTGCCCATCTTGTCACCACTTTAAAACTTTTACTTAAGTTAAAGTACTAAACTACCTGTTTAAAAATGTACTTAAAGAGTAAAAAGTAAAAGTATTTTTGAGGTTTTATAAAGCAATTTGAGGTCTTATAAAGCTTCAAATATAGTGATTTTGATAAATTTGTGCTGAATTTTATTCAACAGAAACAATTGAATCAATCGATTTTTGCATCTGTTTTTATTTGTATATTTGTATTTACTCAAATAATGAACGTATAAAAATAACCCTTCAGCCTTTTCAGCAGGTCTCAGACAATAATGAAAATTGCTTTTAGTTTTCAGTCCTGTTAAAAATGTAGTGTAGTAGAGTACAGTACAGTACTTTACTACTTTTACTTCGTTACGTTCGTTGGTTATTATTAATTACCACAAACAAAGGACAGTCACATCTTTATAACCTTGCCTCTGGACGGCAGTGGTGAAAACAGTGACTGAGTGATTAAATTATGCACCAAACTGTAAAACAACTGGTCTAATGCATAGTATAAGCCGAAGAAAGATTAAACAAGGCATGTTCACTTATATTTTTACAGCGACACCCTGACTTTTGGTCCCGTACCCCTTTCGACCCCCACGGTGTAGCGAGTGCTCGGGTTAAAGTTGGGTTTTTTCATCTTAATTGCAGCACTAGTGGTGTCACCAGTGGCCAATTACCCCCGTCAGAAAGAGCCGGCTGCAGCCTGCCTTCTCCGAGCGGGATACCAACCCGAAGTGTGGAGGTCAAATCGGAACATCATGCTCGAAAATCTCCCTAGTCTCCGCAAAGGCGTGTATGCTCCGAGAACGGGGGGGGGAGGGGGCCCGGCCTGTTGTAATAATGCTAGATATATGTGTGTATGTATATGCGTGTGCGGTTGTGTGTGCGTGTGGAACAGGTTCTGTAAAGCACTGGTGGTAATTAAAGACATATGGCGGGATTGGTGGGCTGGCTGTGAAGCGCAGATGTAGCGGATAATAGTTGGCGTTATTTTCCACTTTCGCTGCTTTAAGTGGAAGAAAGGTAGGCTTAACAAATGAACATTCACACACGCATGTACGCAAACAAACAAACAGCACGCGCAAATGGAGATATTACTTTGACACCCGCTTAAGCTGAAATTGGCGGATCACAGGAAAACTCTCGTACTGATTAGACAACATGTTAAGCTGCACTTTAAAACAGAGCCAGATTGTTTTTGTTTTTTTTCTTTTCTGTCTTTTTTTTTCTTTTCATAGGAGAGTTGTAATTTGTGATTTGCAAACAGTCTGCCGATGTTTTTGCCTCATGCGGTGGTAGCCAGAGAACGGGACAGCGAAACCCGTGTACTTTTTAATAGAAAGGAAGTGGTGGAGCATAATGAAATAAAAGTAGTAAAGTAAAGTACTGTATTTGTGGATAGTTTTTACTTTTACTTTCCTACATTTGAGAGCAGGTATCTGTACTTTCTACTCCACCACATTTCTGAACTGGATTGAAAAGTACAAGTATTTTTATTATTGTCTGAAAAGGTTGGGGGTTTATTTTTAACGCGTTCATAATTTGAGCTAACAGAAATATACAAATACAAACAGGTGGGAAAACAACCATTGATTCAATTGTTTCTGTTGAACAAAATTCAGCGCAAATCTTTATAAAAACTTCATTAGCACATTTTTAAACACGTACAGATTTTTTCATGTGATACTTTTACTTTTAGTTAAGTATTTTTCCCGCTCCGGTATCTGTACTTTTACTTAAGTAATACAATTAAGTCCTTCTTCCACCACTGATGAAGACTCCATGTCAAATGAACAGATTTGAACCAAAATCAACAAAATTTATATGGAATGTTTTTAATGTTTTTACTGTGTTTTAAATCCCTGGCCACAATGGAAACTTTAGTTTGGACTTTGGATGTTCTTCCTGTTTGGACTTTGCATGTTCTTCCTGTGGTGGTCCTGTTATTCCCCATAACAAGTTGAAATACGCACACCAGCTAGTTACTCCACAGTCCTTACTCATGTCAAATGGGTCATATACAGAGAACTAATTTACAATCTCAGACAATTTACTGCCAAGTTATTGGTCAGATCTGTGGAGGAAACACCCATTCATCATTAAGAATGCAAGTATTTATTGATTTTTTAAACCATAAAACTACAATTGACTAAATGCAATAGATAGATAATCATGCCATACTGTGGAACATCCCAAGCATAACAATAACATGTCCATGGTGACAAGCGGGTGCGCACCTTCTAAAAAAGTTACACGATGCATCTTTAACGTTCAAAAAATGTGCTTCGTGGCAACAGTTTGTAGAATATGGGCTCATCGAATTTGGAGTGAATAAACTGCTGATTTAACCCCGGAACCTTCTCGTCATGAGGCCCACAAATACATTTTTAACGCCACTAAATTTGACCCTCTTGTTGGACTTCACACTTCTCTCCGCGCATGTCTTTAAACGCTACAAAGCAAATTGGCCTGCTATCCTTTCCCCTCCATTTACTCCCTTTGTTCCACCGCTCCCTGGTCAGTTATTACAGCGCACATGAACCTTAACCGAGCCACTGCCCATTAAAACCAGCTCACCCACACGGACAACATCGCATTACCCTGTCCGCGTTTAAGGCCACGCACCTGCAAGCATGTCTCCGCCGCAAGCACGCGTTTAAAACTTGTGGTAATGCAAAACCCGGTAATTGCCAATAATAGTGTCCTCATCAGGTGGTTAATTACCATGAATTTGGTTGCTGTTTGTCTCCTGCAAACATAGACACGCACACACATACACACATTTAAACATGCAAACTGCTTTGACGAGTGGAGAGGGCTGCATCCTCCTTATTGCTCCCAGACAGCCCCGTGGTTGCTAATGAGCGAGACGGATAGCTTACCTGCGCGCCGGTAATTATTCTGTGCACTTAAAGTAGAAAGTCGGAGCGCAAAGGTGACACCCGAGGATCTTACAGAGGCAGGAGATGCTTAGGCTTACAACACGTACAAGCCAGAAATAGAGCTGTTACCACTGGGTTAGCCAATATCAAAAAAGAGTTTATTTGAGCTACGGTGGTCAGGAATTGACTTCTGAAACTGATATGTAAATGGTTGTATTGAACGTTGTAGTAAAGACAAGTATGTTACGGCTGCTTTGGTGTATTTGATATCAGAGGTGGGTAGAGCAGGCAAAAATTGCGCTCAAGTAAGAGCAACGTTACTTCAAAATGATATTACTCAAGTAGAAGTACAGAGTAATGAGAATTGGGAAAGTTATTAGTCAAGTAAGAGTATCTGGACGTAACATCTGATTTATAATTTGAAGGACAAACCGTTAAATAATGCACAGAACCTGGTATTATCAAAGGATAGACACAATAATGAAAAAAAAAAAAAAAAGCGACGTTACATCTGAGGACCTACAGCATCTACAGACTATTGGGGCGGACCGGTTGTTTTGTTCGAAATGGTCACAATAAGGATTTTTGTTTCAAATGGATAGTAATTATTGTATGAAAACGTTCAAACAAGGAAAGGTGTCTTGCTCAAGGACTCAATTATAGACTCCAGACTGCCAGAAATGGAAATCAAACCCTCAACCTTTGACTTGCTGAAAATGCTAACCGAGATCCATTAAGTTCTGTAAAACGTCAGGTTTTGTTTTAGCTAATAATAATAATAATAATACATTTGGGCCGATACATCTGAATAGCTCTCGTACTGCTTATGTCTCCTAATTGTGTTGACCAACAAAAAAATGTAATATTTCTTCAAGATATTTTATTTGGCACTCTCTCCAAAACCAGACTCGCATTGACATAATCTGTTGTCCGAGAATGCCCACGCTCTGTGCTGTGTCAGTGTACCAGACGGATCACTTAAATGATTTTTTCATCATGGATCTAATTGCAGGTTCTTGTAAACAGCTTAAACTGATTAAAGTTGGGCCAGAGTTTGACCACTATCTGACATGGAAGTCGTTGCAGTGAAAAGGGCCTCCCCCGTGCAGTCCTCAGTCCTTCCTCTCCTCCTCCTCCTCCTCCTCCTCCTCATATTTGCGTCCTCTTTCCCACACTCCTTCCCTCCATCTCTTTATCTATCACTCTTTCTTCTCTTACTGTAGCTGCAGGCCAGGCTCCTTCTGTGATTAAGCCGTCTGAGGCTGTCTGTCTTGTAGTGAAGAGTGAACTGTGATGAGATAATTTCTAAATGGTTGACCTAATGTTATAGATGGATGGCACTTTTGAATGGATTTTTTTTTTTTTGGATGGCTGTAGGTTACAAGTAGAGACCGAGCGAAGGGTTGGCGGTTCCACTCCCACCTTTATATCTAAGGTGAAGACACTTAAAATGAACTCACCTCGATTAGCAGTGATTTTGTGAAATGTTCTTTGAGGTAAATAGAGATTGGAAAATAAACTTGATGTATCTCTCCATGTCTTTTTACATATATATTTGTACCAAGCACCAAGTCTGATTGATTATCGACAACTTATAAGTTTTGCATTATCAAAGAATCATAAAATATCAGATGATGGGTTCATTTTAGATGTGGTGGTCACAGGCATAAAGTAAATTTTATAAGAAAAAAATAAAAAATAAAACTTAAAATACATAAATCCACTTTTGTCCCATTATTTTTGGCTTATATTAATTTGTTCAGTAAAGTTAAGTAACATTTGACTCTCATAAAGGCAGAAATAAAAGTCTATATGCATTTCAGTATAATTTGTTAAGTAACATTTGAATAAAAGTCTATATGCATTTCAGTATAACTTTTTACAACTTCCCTTTCAAATATACAGTATAATACACCATGATTTGCTTGACACATGTGAACTGAACACTGAACACATATTACACATCATATTCTGAACCTCCGCCCTCTGCCCTGCCGCTGCTTCACCGACCTGACAACTTGACGGGTGGCAACGCAAAGGTGCTATTTCACATGCGTTCCAATATTACCACTTTAACTTGTGCCGAGGTGAATTAACGCCTTGTCGCCCAAAAGTGCAAATAGTGTCGTTTTCAAAGGGCAATTAAGTGTAATAGCTGCTGTCAAGCCTTTAAAGAACAAACCTGTTGCTTTCTTTGCTCTCATCGTCTCCGCCGGTAACTCTAAAAATATTTTTCTACTCATTAATTCCCCCGATAGCACCTGCTGAAAGGTACGTTTGAAAAAAAAGGGAAAAAAAGCGAAAAAAAACATATTATTCTTCCTCCCTTGTGATTCCCCTCTCCCTCAACTGTCTCCACTAATACCTCTGATCATATTGGCCTCTATGACGTTTCCTGGAAATACAGTACGAGTGAATGAGGGCCGGTATCGAGTTGCCCTCAACCAAGAAAGCCGAGCCGAACGCTTGGATGATAGCAAAAGTTGCATGACAATTATTCTATTCATTATTTGAGAAGACGGGAAACAGGAGGTAGGACGGGAGATGCAAGGTTGCTTTCTGCTTCGGATCACTCCCGTACAACCAAATCAAGTGCTTTTATGTATATATGCGAGCCTGCGTAGCCTTACCACCTAGCGCATTCTCAGCTAGCATATCTCCAAAAACATGAAACGACGGGTTATAAATTGGCCTTCCAAGCCGATATATTTGACATGATCTCGGCTCCCCGCCTCGTTAGCTAGCTGTTTGTTTCCATTCTTGTGTGACTCCTGTAGACTTTGTTGCAGTTTGGAGTTGCCTCTCTTAAGAAATGCGAGCGTTCCCCCTTTCTCTTCCCCAGGCGCCCCGGAGATGTAAAAGGAACGGGGGAAGGGGGGAGGAGAGGAGGTCGGTGATGATGGTGGTGGGTAGGTTCTCGGAGGAGTTGTAGTCATAAAAAAAACCAAAAAAAAAACTCCTATCCTCCCAGGGAAGACAGAAGGCACAGGCGAAACGGCATAATAACTACACTTACGCAGCTAGTCGACACGTAATGAGACAATACCGCCGCGACTTCAAGGAAACTCGCAGATATATAAAAAAAACAAGGCAAGAAGTCGAGAATAAAAAAGGGGGGCGCATTCGAAATAGAAAATTGGGTGGAGGGGAGGGAGGGGGCGTAAATAAAAAAAAAGACAAGAAAACTATGTCAACTTTTATTTCCGCTGTTATTCCACATCAATGGAGGCATGCCGCGGTACTAATAAAAACAAAACAAAAAACACACAGGTAGCGAAAGAGAGACACTTCGCAGAGCGCACGAGAGTTGCTAGCGGGTTGTTTGAAAAGCGCTGAGGCAATTAACGACAAATAAGTTGTAGCGTTCTCCCGGTGCGAAAGGGGAGATCCCGACCGATAGCTAAAAACATGTTTGATTTCGACATCAAAAAATGGCAAATGAGTAAAAGTCAAATAAACAAGACGTTAAAAAAAAATGCTAGAAAGAAACAAAACACATAAACCATGGGGGGATAAGAATAGCGTAGCTGTCGAGACAAATAAGCTAGCAGCACTATGACGTTAGCATTTAGAGAATAGCAATGAATTCCAGGCACATGAGCATTGCAAATCCCCCCATTACAGATTTAAGTAACCTGCATTGTTTTATTTTGGGGCGGGAGAAGGAGTATGTTCTAATTACAGTGATTTGATGGGGATTAGAAAGGTTACCTGGATGAATTGATGGGTACAAGAGAAGCCAGGACATACAGTTTTCCTTTAGTTGGAGGCGAGGTCAGAATTTTGTGTTTTGTAATTACTGGTCCTTTCTATATAAAAGAAAAACTGGCTCAAAGTTCAATATCTTCTCTGTCAGCGAACACGAACACTGGTTTCATTCAAACTCGCAGGCAGTTTGTGTCAGTCGCCTGGAATGTTGCAAACTTATTTCCATGGACACAAGCAGGTGGCAGATCTGTGAGGAGGAGAGACCGCTTACCATAAGATTGCGCGGTTTTCGAGGATTTTTTGTGCAATAAAAACACTTGTCGTTGAGTAAATAAATACATAGAGCGCTTTATTCCAAACAGATAAAAAAAAAAAACACAAAATGTCCGTGAAAACAAGCAGATGACAGACAGTGATAGACAGACCCCTGCTCTTTCAAAAATAAGAACGTCCGACCACTAGAAACAATGCAATATTTCCACAGTCCACCATTGTTCCTTTTATGTCTTTTTCCTCCCCCCTGCGCCTGTCGTTAAACAGCCGGCTTGCAGGGAGAATCCATTTTAATCTGATTAATAACTTAGTTGATCACATATAACCTAATTTCCATTCAGTGCCGCCCTTGTCTGCCCGGGCCATATCCACTGTTGACCTTTGGAGCCATGGCCAGTCACAGAAGACCACAATGTGCGCCATTGTCCTGTCCCAAAAGATGTTTTATATCATTACCAAAAATGCCCCCATCTTTAAAATGATTCCTACCAAAAGGCCAGGACTTGCGATTGAATGCGCATTTGTTACTAGAGTTATTAGGGATTCGGATTTCCATCAAAAGGGATGGGAACAAGTTTTCTCATGCATTCACAGTAATATGAATCGTCCTTTTAAAACAGATATGGTTACATATTTGGTACAGTAACGGGTTGAGAGTTAAGCTTTCCTCCAACACTAGGGCTCTTTGTTAGCCGAGCCCAACTAATAACTGCCCCCTGATCCCCATCTCGGAAGAAACTCCAACTTCTTTTTTTTTTTTCTTAATTTTTCATCATTGAATATATTTGATTACACCGCCATTTTGTCATTTCAATTTTACTTAGCGCTGAGAGATCCGCATTCAGGATAGGCAATTAGGGCGGCACAAAGTAAGCCGTTTTTGCGGTGACAGTTGAAACGATAGAAAGAAGAAAAGACAGAAACAGTTTCGATGTCCTTTAGTTTTACTTTGTCTCGTCGGCGTACACGTACGTAGGAAATGGAATATTCATGGGTGGAAGTTTGGAGCACCCATATGCTTGGTGGTGGGAGCAGCTTGCACAGAGGATAGTGGACGGAGCTGACATGTTGGGTGAGGGGGGGAAGGGGGGGGGACACAGAGCATGGGGTGGGGGGGGGAAGGGGGGGTGACACAGAGCATGAGTACAGCCTCTGGCGCACATTCACCGCTGGCATCAACCGGGTGAGGCAAACTGCATGGGGTTACAATAGAGACCGGAGACCAATGAATGAGACAAATGGTATAGGTAGAATTTGAGCTAAAGCAACACCGTGTAACTTTTTGGAAGTTACACGGTGACCGCCTGATTCCATGGAACAAGAAAGTTGAAACCATACTTTGTGGAGATAATTGAGTTTTATGCCATGCTGTGCAATATTATAGCCAAAAGACCAACATTTTCTTTAAACAAGTCTTTAAACCAAAAAAAGTCGCGTATCAAACGGATTGAGACACGATGAAATTAAAATAAAACTTATGCAGTCACTTTGAGAACATGCCAAACAGAATGCAATCCAGAAACAAACCACAAACCATATTATTATGTGGCAAGAGTTCCAACCGCTTTGCCACATTTTGCGTTTAGGTATAGACAATTAGGCAAGGCGAGTTTATTTCTATAGCACAATTCGTACACAAGGTAATTCAAAGTGCTTTACAGAATAAGAAAGACATTAAAATCACATCATGACAAATAAAAAAAATATGTTTCCTACTTGCACATTGGACATTATTGATCCCTATGTGAAATTACTTGGATTCTGAAACATTTTAACCAAAGTTGTGTTTTTCATAAATCCCCTTACACAGTCTAAAAACCCATTCTGACACGATCTGCTAAGTCTAAGTCTCAATCAAGCCATCACAACATTTCAAATCAAAACCCCAACTTCCACCATTATATCTCTATCCTGTCTCCCATCTTCTCTCCCTCTTTTCCATCCCCCTTTCTGTCCTGGTTGCCCTCCACTGCACCCCTCACTTTCTCCTTCCTTTACTAATCTGTTGTTAGACGGATGAGACCGTGGAGCAGCGTGATTCACTGGCCTGGAATCCTTGTAAAATCAGCCCTCCGCGCATTTGCCAGTTTCCAGAAATTGTAAGAACTTTATGGTTTTGTAGTTTTTTTTTTATTAGGCATCGGAAGAAAAGAAAGAAGAAAAAAAAAAGGTTAGGGAGAGGCGGTGAGGAGAGGATTATAAGCAAGGCATTAGGGCTATACTTAAAATACATTTATTTTAAGGTGTTATCCAATATCATTATGTAGTAACTGTAACTTAGTAATTATGTTCTATGAAAATTTGTCTTTTACTTTTACTTTACAACACAGTTTAAAGGTGCTGTGCTTGATTTTTACTTTCTTAAACAATGAGTTAAACAACTAGTTCATTTTAAATGGTTTCTAGTGGTCCAAAGTTATTCCAGAGACCAGACTGGAGTTTTGCCATCAGAGTAAAGCTAACAGCAACTATCATGCTAATGCCTACTTCCTGATTCTCTGACAATAAAGCAGTTTATAATTAGATGCAGACAGCACACAGTGGACTTACTCTGACCTCAAGAGCTGCTTATACAAAGTATCTGTAGTACAAGACACATTTTGCTCAAATACATAGAAAAAAATTGATTGGGTACTGGCCCTTTAAGAACTGGCTTTTGGACATGAACGTTATACAAACAACTTTGCTTCCTTTTAAGCTATTTAACACCAAACAATGGCATGGCACTAGCTCCGCACAATAACGCTTTTGCATAAAAAGAATAGCGATAAGAAGGGTTTGGCTCTGTTCTGTCATCTCTTTATTTCTCTCTTTTTCCACTCTTTTTTTTCCATCATTCCATCATAGAATCCGGCTTGATCTGTAAGCATCAAGTGCTACACAGAGAGAAGTCATATTCTCCACAAGCTAATTCACTAAACAAGGATTGGTCATAGTTTTTAAGAAGCATTCCATAATGGATTTCAACGTTTGAGTCATATTTAACTGGCAGCACGAATGCAAGGCACAATTGTTGTCTTTATTACAGGAAGAAAAGAAAAAAAACACGCTCCTCTCTTCTCTCGTTCGCTATCTATCTATCTGTCTCCGCCAATCTCCTTCTATCAGATTTTTCCTATTTTTTTATGCCCATAAAAGATGATATCGGAGCAACGGTCGGCAAGCGTGGCAAGGTCAGTGCCGCTCGACAGATGACAAACGATCTCAAGATGGCCGCATCATCTGTCCGATAGTTGTGGAGGAAAAATACAGGAAAAAAGAAAGATAAATGCATATAGCTTTATTCGATGGGTGATGGGGTTATATCACAAAGAAACACCTAATTCGACTCCATGTTAAAACACACACATCTTAATATGAGGTCATCCGCTATTATTGTGATCTTGATATAGTGTTTTTGGCTAGTTTTCAGTTTTTATTTACGCCTTTTTTACCCTTTAGCAAATCACTTCAGGAATTTCATAAATCAAAAATAAAAGTCTAAAAGTAAACACAGATTTTGAACGTTTCTGAAATCAACATGTTTTTGGCTACTTTTCCATTTCTCTCTCTCTTTCTCTAACTCACTGTCTCTTGTATTTTTTATTTATGTTTTTATCTGTTGAGGTGAAAAGGCGTAATTTATAGAAAAAATAAATCTTATCTGCATATCTGGAAATGGACTTGGCAAGCTATAGCAATTCTGCATTATGGACAAGCTGCTCATCAGATGGGGAGACGGGTCTATTTTTGTACCCCCCCAATCAGCCCCCCGCCCCCTTCCTCCGCCACGAACGATGCCCTCTCCCTCCTCCTCTCTCACCCATTACCTCTCCTCTCTCTGTTCATCTCTCTCTTTACCTACCCTCCTCTCTCTCGCCCTCTCTCTCCTATACCACCCCTTCGTCGTCTTCTTCTTCTTGCCCCCCCTTCCAAATAGATAAGTAAATCAAAGAAACGGACTCGCGCAACTTTCCATTTAAATAATTTTGATTGATTTTTCACG